>JAAGKR010013827.1:0-13081 GCA_011419295.1 Clarias macrocephalus
CTATCACCCCACACTCCATCCAGATCAGCCATAGAGAAGTTATTTAAAAGTTTGGACAATCTGAATTCCGCTAGCAAATGGAAGAAATATTTCAGGAAAAAATGGGAAATAGTACAGCCTGTTGAACTGCGCCTATGAGTGAGGTATGACACCAGACAATGTAGTAAAATTGGAATGTACGTGCAAGTTTCAATCAGTGACAAATTCATATATATTCCCATACTGAAAACACTTCGATTCATCTTCAAGGATGAAAGTATTTGTGAGATGATGCAAATGTGTACTCTGTCTTATAAATATGAGGACTTCTGTCATGGAAGCTACTTCAAAACTCTTCCTTTGTTTTCAAGGAGTAAGTTTGTCCTCCAAATCCAATGATACTATGATGAATTTGAGTGTGCAAATCCTTTGGGCTTGAAGGATTTGCCCACTCAAATGTGTGCAAATACTTGTCTGCCCCTACTTCATCCTTAGAAATCTTCCTCCCGGTGTGAATTCTGCTTTAATGAACAGTCACAGACCTGAAAATGAAATGATGATGCTGTTCTATTTGCTGAAGTTTCCATGCCATTTCCATAATTTTATTTTCATTTCATGAAGCTGCTTTGAGCCAATGACCATTGTTAAAAGCACTATATAAATAATGTGTACACAGTGTTTTGGATTTTATGGACAATAAATGGAGTAGGATGTGGGGTTTTATCATATCATATATAAATCAAATAAATATTAGTGGTATTGCACAATTTATTAAACAGTATTATTGCACAGTGAAAATAATGCTTAGGGTTAGGGTTAGTTCTTGAGATAAATTGCCTGGGGAAAAAAACTGTTCTTGTGCCTGACTGTCCTAGTGAGCTTTGTTAGTTTTTGTGATATACAGTAGATGGTCAAGGGGAAAGTCTATTACTACTTAATTACCTATAATTAGAGCTTCATAAGTCAAATTTAACAAAAGTTAAATGTTGTAGCGAATAAATACTACAGTGATGGTAATTTACACATCAGTACTTTATACAACAGACATGAAAAAACAAAACCAGAGCTACTGATATTTACTGTACAATAAATAAAAAAACACATCGGTTAAATGTTGTTTATACAGACGATCAAGTTCACTAGCTGACAATTTTATTTATACAAAGGAATGAACTGTTATATAGCCTCTATTTGTAATAGTTTATTATTATTATTTAAAAAAAATGTTTCATTTAAAGACATCAAACTTTAAATATAGAAATAACTGGAAAAAAAGACTTTCAGAATAGAAAATTAAAATAACTCAAAAAATTGTTTCTGGATTGTTTCTGTAAACACCTGCGTAGATTATTTTGATCCAACAACTGGGTTTTTTTTTTTTTTTTTTTGGCTGGTTTCTCCAAACAGCCTGCAAAATATTTGAAATGTTATTGTTATTGTGTCACAAAGTGTAGTTTTCAGAGTTGTTTAGGCGAGAGTGCATGTGTGTACAGCTCATAAGCTCCAGTGGTTATTAAAGATCTATTTAGATTTTAAAAAATAAAAAAAATTGCTCCAACAATTGCGGAGATCTAAGCTCCAGGCAAAGCCTATGAACGTGCCTCATGTACTCGCCCAACGCAGCCTCACCTCGGAAAAAAATTCTGAACATTCCAGCTTGCTGTGATGTCTCTGTGGTGGTTAAAACAGCGGAGGTATGACGCATGTCTGTGCGACGCATCTTGTACTCTGCGTTCCAGACTCTTTGGTGGAGGCTGTTGATATTTATTTTAAAGGGTTTTTTATGTTTGATGTTACCTACACAAACCTGTGTCTTCCTACCTGGGAGTTTTTCCAGTGTACTGTATAGCAGATTGATGGACATGAGTTTTTTTCAGCCCACATTTACTCAATAATATTAAGTATAAGTTTAATAGGTTTCATTGTCCTTGTTCTTAATGTTATTTTGAAGTAAATTCAATAATAATAGTTAAAATAGTAAAATAAAGAGTTTAATGGTTTAAATTGATAAAATAAATAGTTAAAATATTAGAATAAGAAATGTTTGATGTCATGTCGGCATTATAAGATTTTTATTGAAAACTTCTAAATAAAAAGTGGCAGCTGGCACACCTAAAAATAGACACAGGATTATTATTTATTAATTGTGGGCTGTTGTTGTTTACTTATAATATTTGTTCATTTAATTTAAATGAGGTTGGTGTCACGGGTCGGGGCTGCAGTGGTGGACCCAAGTGCAGATAAGGAGCAAGAAGTGATGTTTAAGATTTATTTTGACAAGACAGGCTTTTGACAGTTAGTTTGGACAGTTAGTTTATGTCATGCTGGTATGTCTACTTTGAACTTCGAACTGAATGCGGAAGCGGAGAGCCGGCGCGAGGTGAATATGCTCCAAGTAGAGAGCTGGGGTGTGTACCATGAACTTCAGTGGAATGCGGAAGCGGAGATCCGTCGCGCAGTGAATGTGCTCCACTGTGAAATCCGGCGTTTGTAACTTGAGCTCGAGCAGGCTCGCAGGTGACGCAGAGGCATGGGGATTACTCGTGGTCAGGAAACAGGCAGAGGTCAAAGCCAGAGAGTAGAGGAAAGGTCCATGATCCAGGCTTGTGGTCGAGAAACAGTTCCAAAGAAAATCCTAAATGGCGAATGATCCGTGACATGAAGCAAAGACGTGGTCGTTGAAATGAGTCAACATCAAAAACGAGAAGACAAGATGAGAAAGAGCGCTGGAATATTGGACATTGGACACAATAATTTGGCGAGGAGGTGTATTCTGAGTGCGAGTTAAGTAGAGAGGAGGGGTGATTATGGATTGAGTACAGGTGTGCTGAGTGGAGAATGATGTGGTGGAGAGAAAGCATTGGGGTGGATCATGGAACCGAAGTGTGCAGATAATCATGGCCAGGCTGTGGCTTGGCGGGTCGTGACAGTTTGGGCTCTGGATGTTTAGCCGGCATTGTGATACTTCAATTTAATTTCCTACCGAGTCTAATCAGCGCTCAACCACTCGCATAAAGTTTTCCAGAGTGCGGAGAAATTTTGTTGTACTAAATAATATTAATGCAGTATAATCAGGGCCACTTATTCCTATTTATCCTGGGTTTATCCCCCCTCCCCAGGTGTGAATCAGCTGTTCTCACCTATAAATTCAGAGAAACTGAAACACACCCCTCCCCACTTTAAGACCCTCTCACGGGCACGCCTTTCTCTGAATATGCCATTTTAGCGGGGGCGGAGCTTAGAAACACGCATCTTGGTTTATTAATCCGCGCTTTTGGTTAGATTTAGTATACTGTGTGCACCGTTTGTTCGGTTTGTACATTTATTATGTTACAACTATATTATAACACTCAGAAATACCTTTTCTTTGGGATAAAGAAACTGATGTGCCTAACAATGTGCCTAACGAGTCTCGGCTTCAATGAATAATCCACGATTTTTCATGAATATTTAAGACCTATTGACCCCGCTCAGGTGACACCTCACACACACACACACACACACACACACACACACACACACACACACACACACACACACACACAGATCAACACAAGTAGACCAAACGTCATCAGCACATCCCTCCCCAAACATTTACATAAATCAATGATCTGATGATACAGATCTGGCCATTAAGAACACATGTTTCGAGAAAAGGGATCTCGCGAGCTGAGGTATTGAGGTATTGTGTGTCTACTGAAGCCAAAAAAATTTGTTAATTTCTCTTAGGCACCCATTGACAGCAAGTGACAGAGCTCATTAACGTGTCAAGCTCAAACTGTAATTCTTCATTTTCTTCTCTCCTTTATTATTATTATTATAATTTTAACACATGTTTCTCTTGTTCTCCTTTAGTCCACAACAATCTCCTTTGTTTTAGTGGTGTTCAGAACCAGGTCATTATCAACTCACCACTCAACCAGGTGTGTCTGGTCGTTTCAGCAAACTTGACTATGGTGTAAAAGGAGTGGGTGGGTTTGAATATGTGTGAATAGGCTGAAGAGGGCTGGAAACAGTTTATGCTAGCCATCTACACTGTAACAGGCGGTTACCTAGTCACAGGCTCCCAGCCGCAGGGGCGCTGGGCCTAGGTAACAGCAGCCATTATACAGCCGAAACTAATGCCAATGCTAAAAGCTGAAGCTAAATACTTTAATTTTCTTCCCCAGAGCTGTCGACTGTATTACCCTATGTTTTGACAACATTTCAAAATAACTCAAGATCATACAGTATTTACAGAGCTTTAATAACTCAAATAAAACGAAATGCAAATAATTTGTAAACAGATTATGTTAATACTTTGGCTAAATAACATTAAGAAATCACTATTTGGTGGAATAAACTTGCAGTTGCAGCTTTTGTGTGTTTTGGCTCTCCACCAGTTTTTCACATTGCTGTTAGGTAACTTTATACCACTGTTTTTGCAACCATTGGTTTGTGATCATCCATCTTCCTTTTTACGACATTCCAGACGTTTTCTGGAGTACATTGCACTTGTCTTTATTTTTTTCCCAGCGCTGAATTCTTTGCTGCCTTTCTTGAAATGTATGAATGTGACACTACTATCAGTTCTGTGTCAACAGTAAAGCATCTTGAGACCATTTATGTGTGGGTTGCTTTTCAGTCAAAGGAGTGGACTCAGTCACAGTTTTACCTAAGAACACAGCCATGAATAAAGAATGGTTCAAAAACACCTTTAGAGAGCAATTTCTTTTAATCATCCAAGAACAGTTTGGTGATGAACAATGTCTTTTCCAGCATGATGAAGCACCATCAGGCAAATGCAATAACTAAGTGGGTCAGGGGGAAAAAACAAAACAGGAGGCCAGGAAACTCTCCAGAACTTGTCTCATTGACAAACACAATCCCCCAAATTCCAAATATTGATTGTCACGAACTGTAGGGTAGTCCGGGCTGATTGTTAAAGCCAAGGGCTTTTAAATCACAAAGAGTCTTTTAATAACCAAATTAGACAAGACATGAACAGAAAACAAATCAAACACAGAAACTCCCCAAACGTAAAACAGTCTTTTACAAACAAAACATACAGGTTCTTTTAGAACAAACGGATCACACAAGACATACAGGCTCTCCAGAGCAAGACCCACTCGCACCCCTACGGGCGACTCGCACACACACACGCTCCTGCAAGCAGTACACACAAGCTCGCGCTCCTACGGGTGAAACCACACACGCTCCTGCGAGCAGTACACACAAGCTCGCGCTCCTACGAGCGGTAACACACGGGCTTAGAGCAGGCACAAGCTGAGAACCCACACCCAGGCAGAGACACACACACATGATTGACCCAGAAGTTGATTGACAGCATGCCAGTGCAAATTGCAGAGATCTTGAAAAAGCCTTCGACACTTATGAAATTCTTGTAATTATATTTCATCATACCCGAGTAACAACTGACAAAAAGATCTAAAAACACTGAAACAGCAGTCTTAAAAAAATAATAAAATTAGTGTCATTCACAATACTTTTGGTCACAGCTATACAATCTCTAATGTGCCAACACTGGGCTTCCTGCGACACCCACATGCCCTCCTGCTGCTCCATCAGGTACATTTGCATATGATGGACAAAAGTTTCAAAGACATTTTGCTTTGCATAAGAAAAGCAGCTTCTCTGTGTGATCAGGATCACCTTGGCTTTGAGATGAAATGGCATCTCATTACATTTCTTTACAACGCACTTTAGTTTACATGTTATTCACCTTTTTAGCAATTTGACTCCAGAGTTTGTCCTTTAAGGATTGGTAACACTGTTATATAATATGCTGGAGCCACACGTACATGGATCAGCCACAACACTAACATCACCGACAGGTTGACTGAATAACACTGATTATTAATTATATACCCATGAACCAGTGACAGGACCATGGGCACCCAAGACTCACATACACCCATGGGGACCAAAGGCCAGCCCATCTGGCAGGGCTGTGCACAGATCTTTTGAGGGGCATGTGCTGAAACTGATAAAAGGGCACCCCCCTCAACCCCTCCACGAACCCCTCCACCACCAAAAAAATAACACAATAATATTCTTATATTATATTTAATTAGTATTAACAACTTTTATACAGATAATGTATACATATAGAGGGTATCTTTAAAACTAATTACAACAACACTTCTGTGAGCCATGTGTTTGAAGATGTTTATGACCTCACTGTGATCCACTGGGATGTCCTTCTCAATGGCTATAAGGAGCAGGTCGGAGAGTCTCTCCTCTAAGGAGAGACTTTGGGGTTGGTTCTTAATTAACCTCATTTTTTTAAAAGGATCTCTCCACAGTTGCAGTTGATACAGGTAGGGTGGCATATACTCTAAGCATTTCCACTAGTGTAGGGAAAACGTGCTGGCCACTGGTTTCTTTTAGAGTTGAAAGCATACCCTACATGCCACTTGACTTGAAGGTGGTATGAAACACCTTCAGTTGTGTCTTCAGTTGCTGTTCTTCCTCAACACTATAAAATTTGCACAGTGTTTGTATTGCTTGGAAAGCCTCTGTGTTTGGTGTGCCCACCCAGTTGTCATGAACTGTCAGGCTTTGGAATGACTGCAGTATTTTTCCTGTGGGCATCGTCCCATCTACTTTAAATCTTCTTCCGAGTTCCTCTGTGGTTGTATCCAGGAAGGTGAAATACACCTTGGCTCGGTAGAACACTTCAATATGTTGGAAAGTTTGGCTGTCTTGAGCTGCTGTAGCACTATGCAGGTATCGTGCTGGCACTGTCCTTTTTCTTCCATGGCCAGGAGGTACTGTGAAAATATTAATACATACATCTTCTGCCTTTTCAATTGCTTTCTGCAATATGGTTTTACATTCATCTTTAGACCTCAGATTACTATGTCTAGCACACCATCAGTTACTGTGTAGGCAGTGGAGAGATCCAGATCTTTTTGTTGCAGAGCATCAGAGGGGACTCCAGTTACCTGGAAGACTGTGGTGGTGATTTCAAAGCAAAGAAGTAATTCAAAGTTGATAGCCCTCCGGTACATCTTTGCATAACCAGCAGCTGTGTCAGGTGGGTCTGACTCATTGATGTCTGTCAGAAGCTTGATTAAAGCTTTCAGAACTATATTGAGGGTTTTAGGGCTCTTTCTCTGCAGGTCCACCGAGTGTCAGACAACTTTTGCAGCTCAACAACACGCTGACCAGGATACAACGACTGCTGGCATTTTAAAAATGCTGTATTCCTCTTTGTGGAGCCGGTGCAGAAAACATACAGTTTCTCCACTAAGGAGAACTTTTTCATTGTGTGCATGTATCCGGGACGGCAGACCTTTGTACATTCCACTCATATTCGCAGCTCCATCATATCCTTGGCCCCTGATGTTCTTCAAGTCAAGTCCATTGTCTTGAAGAAGAGAGATGACAACATCCTCCAACTCTTTTCCTGATGTGGACTCAAGAGTGCAGACCTCTAGAAAACGCTCCTTTACTTCACTGTCACTTACATAGCTAACGACAAAGGATACCTGCTCTTTGTGAGAGACATCTGTGGTTCCATCCAGAAGGATGGAGAAGATTTGAGCTTCTTTGATTTCATTCTGTATTTTCCTCCTAATGAAGGTACCCAAGGACATTACTATGTCATTCTGGCTCCTGTTCCTGAAAAAAAGGGACACCTGGATGGCATCCAAATGCAGTTTTCATTACACTATTCTATTGGACCAATGTTTTCACAAGTTCAATAAAGTTGCCTTGGTTGGCACTTAAGCTTGACTCATTATCTCCTCTAAAAGCTTGCTCCTGTCGTGCCAGATACAAGGAGAATCAATCAAATGTGTTAGGATTTCCCTGTTCCTTTGTCTTTCTCTCTCTCTCTCTTGTGTTGCTTTTCCCTGAATATCTGATATATCAAAAGCAGCTTGTGGAACTTTTTTGGAGTATATGTTCCATCTCACCATGCTCACTGTGCTGACATGCTCCTTAATTTTTGCGCCAACTAAAGCAGTAAATGGCATCATTTTTAAGTGAATACTCCAAACATGGGCGATCTGTGACATTCCTTGCGTTTTTTTTGGGAATGTCATAAGAGGCTGTCAAGGTCCAACTTTCTCACACATTTCAATATATCTGTCACTTAAATTAGTATTAAATGTCTGCGTGTGGGCAGGATCTGTAGGACAATTCAAAACCATTAGTCTTGCAATTAAATCCTCTTTATTTGCAGCACTTCTATGCTGGCTTTCTTCTCTTGCTTCTTCTGACTGTAACTCTTCTGTAGTGGCTCCAGTCTCCACATTTTCTTGATCTACACTAGCAGTTCTATACTGGCTTTCTTCTCTTGCATCTACTTCTTGCAACTCTCCTGCAGTAGCTCCTTCATCTTGTTCACCAGAAAATTCTTGCACATCATCTATCACTTCTCTTTCTAAATCTGAATTACTACTTTCTTCTTTTTCTTCTACTCTGCTACAAACTGGCCTGATCCATGAAGAAAGTGAGCTGTTACCCTTAGCTGCCTGCTGTCGCTCCCTCTCCTTCCTTTTCTTAATTTTCACCTTGTGAGGCATTGCACTGCAACCATCAAGTAATCAAAATTCACATCAGTACAAACAATTACAAAACATTCAGTTTTCATCTTTAAAACTGTCATAATTGATATGTAGAGGTCACTATGTGTAGAGGGCAGCAATGCAATGTTGATTATACTATTAACAACTATAGGTCTCCATGTTGTATACCATTATAATGACATATGACAAAGGCATTTAAAGACCATTTAATTTCTTAATTATATTTTGTGATAGCTTTGCATTATACAGTGCAAATACACCTGGCCTTATAGTAAAGTTAGCTTTGCCAATTTTCCTGCTGGTTGGTTGTCTGTGTATTATTTGTCCTGTGTTTGTGAATTGGTTGTTTACTCTCTCTTATTTACTTGTGTAAGATGTTCATTTTCTTTTATCATTTACTTTGCATACATGCAGATTAAATTCTGCATGATAAAATATATAGAATGCCAAGTGACCTGATGATTCTCATTGTGTAAAGTTTTTTTTTTAATACAACGTTATTACAGTAGTAAACCATGTTTTTCTATGTCTATACATGTGAAGACGAGCAGAGAATATACAATACTAGATTAAAAAAAAAATCTAGCCAGCAAACACATGCATAATCTAATAGCATCCTAAACTTCAACCTACTATGCTGTGTGACCATCATGTAATTTACATGCATCAGCAGATTCAGCAGATAGACATAAAATCAAAATAGAAATTTCTTATAATATATTTTACCTAGCTGACAAGGATCACTCAGTTGCTTTGTGTCAAACTCAAATGCAGTTACACCACGGGTTTTTGACCAGCAAATGTGTGCAATTTGTCCATCATTAAAATGACGACATCACATTACGTCAACATCACACCGGTATGGTGATGCATTATATGAACCTTTATAGACATACTAGTGTTTATTTCATAAAGACAACGTTTCACTTATTCAAACAAGATATTTTACCGTTACAAGACGAAGACGTTCATCTGCTTCTGCTCTATGACTCTGACCGATGTGCTGAAACGTAAGTTTGTGGTGCTCAGAGGGTGGAGTTGTGACGTTTGACTGATGACATTTTGAGTGCTTCTAAGAGATTCGCTTTTTAATGCCTTTAATTGGTGAATATTTGTTAAAAAAAGACAAACCAACATAAAGGGTTATCAATAGCAGGGTTACCATAGATTTATTTAAAAACAACCCCCAAGGGCATGTGCTCTGCACAGGTTCAGCCCTACCTGTCCACCTGCTCTACAGACAAAGATGTAGAAAACCCGAATATTTTTTATTAACAATGAATAATAAACTGTTTTGGATGAGCTGTGGCTAAGGAGAGTGAACCGGAGAGTCTTATCTGGGATGGTGTTGGAGCTCACCTTACCTCCATGTCATGTTCGTCATTCCTCCAGTCTGTGATCATCCGTCCATCATACATCCATTTTGTCTTGTACTGTTCATGTTTGCATCATTTTGCTCTAAATGTGTGTGTATATATATTGTAGGGTTTTGCATAACATAGACGGTTTAATATGAACAAAATACACAATGCATTCTCCGTCATTAATATGTAGGATTTACATAAAGTAGACCAAGAATGACCGCTGCATTCAGTACCTTCATTATCTAGTGTTTTAGCTCGTCAGAGGTATATTGAATGTTTAACAATTCGGGTTAATTTGATTAACTGAATTAAAATTCATATCATACACTTCATATTTTATTTGTCCAACGTATAGCACAATTGAGTGTATCTTACCAAACCTGTTTATCCCGCAGCCAACAAAGATAATACAAAGTTTTGTATTCATCAATTACGTAACGTAAGATCTGGGCAAATGTTTACATTTTAAAATACATGACCAAGACAACAGTTCTTTACAATGAAACAAGAATTTATTTGAACTAATCTACGATACATGAAACTACGCTACTTGAACACACGCTGCGCACACACACATACTCTCTCTCTCTCACACACACACACACACACACACACACACACACACACACACACACACACACACACCAAAAGTTTGGATGGTGAAAGTTAATGAAGTTCATCTAGTACTGTGTAGCACGACTACATAAAAGGGTCATTTTATATAGCGAGGTAAAGATTAAGAGTTGATAAAGCTCACCTGCACACAGAAAATGAACCCTAGATGGTTTAAACTGTCCCATGACAGTGTTTTGGCGTAGGGTTTAAGCTCTCGCGATAATACTTGGCCAATGCGTGAGAGTGCCCGATGACGTGTTGAATCACGTGAGCCGGCTTAAATACGGAACCGGCAAAGGCTTCGAGAAGGAGAGATGAGGAGATACAGCGCTGTTTTTGTGAGAGAGAGTTTGTTTGCTGCAGTCACTGGATTACTTTACCCAAGAGAATGAATCTGTTGTATACTCATTCAAAACCCCTCTCGTTCCGTTTTTCGTGCTCCCGGATTGAACATCTTTACCGGTGAGACCGAGCCATCTCTCCCATCCTACATTAGACACACACAAACAATAAATACACGTACTTTGGACTTTCATACATACATGCACACACTTAGTTTATATTTGTACATATTTTGTATATATTGGTTTTGTTGGTGCTCCTGGTTTATTTATTTGTTGGTTTTTATTCACTTAATACACTTTGGTTTGTTATTTACTTGTCGTTGTGTCTCGTCTTGCTTGTTCCGCGTTGCTCACTCACCACCGGAAGTAAATTTTATTAGCCCACATTTAGATTGACTTAGATTTAGCTGCTTCCTTCAGATGGCCATGACGAAGACCCTCATTGGATTTTGATCCTTTGTGTCAGTCCGTCCCACGGGGGATTAGTTCAATCGGATGTGGTTGCAGCGCTTAGTCACGCCTCACGTGGTTCCCCCTTTTGTGCATACATTAGGCTGGGTTTTCGCCTGTCACATGGGGTTCATCCGGTTGGTGTTTTTTAATACCTTTTTATAAGGCAATTTTGCATGAGCTCTGTTCATGCTACCAATTTCTAGTGTACACCACTGTTCTTTGAATAAAGCAAGTTTCTGATTGATATCACACACCCGTATCTTACACACTCATTTATACCTTCATCTAATGAAAGGGGTTTGTAAATGCTAATTATATGATATGATGCCAGCCGTGAGGGCCCCTGAGATGTACTCGTGCATTGCTTCTTGCTCTTGGTGTATGAGAGAGTAGAGACGACCCTTTGGAGAAGAGGTACCAGGAAGGAGGTCAATGGGACAAACCAATGAGGAGGAAGCGACGTGGCTTGAGACCTTGTTGAAAAACAGCTTGAGATCGTGGTACTCGGCAGGAACACAGGCTTTACTGGAGTGAGTGGTAGAGGGAGCGCTGAGAGAAGACAAGACCTGGAACATGACGGGCTCCAGCCCATGATGGTGTGCTTAATCCAGTCAATCTGTGGGCCATGAAGCACTAGCCAGAGAACTACAGCAGCATGGGATCTCTCAATAACTAACTAGCAGCTCTCCTCAGAATGGTTTCCTGAAATTCGTAGTGTAAGAGGACGGGTTCGCCGTGTGATGGCTGGCAGAGGTTCTACTGGAACAAATGGGACCTCTAACGTCCTAACTGTAGCGGCTCTGATCAGGTTACAGTCAGAGCCGGAGTTGATGAGGGCCTGGACCTGGTGAGCTTGGCTGCAGATGATTAATATTGTGGGGAGTAGGGTTACTTGGTAACTGAGAGTCTGTCTGAAGGAGCGCCCTCTAGTGCTCCCAGCCTGACTAGAGGGCGCCTCCTTTTAATGGGCAGTTCTTAAGTAAATGTCCCGAAGCTCCACAGTAGAAACAGGCTCTCTCCTGTGTCACAGCGTGCGCCTGTGATGGGCGTGTGCCCAAATCTATTATCGCCCCTTGCTCACTTCGTAGGCTCCCTACATAGGCGGCACCCCTTCTGCAGGGGTGCGAAGAGACGGGGCCGCCTATGCGGGCCGGCTGGCAGTGATTAACGTTAATAGGATCTCGGGCTTGCTCCGCATTATAAAAGCAAGGCGCGGAGTTTAGTCCGGGGGTCCGAGAAGAGCGTAATGCGGTGGAGCTCAAGAGTGGCATGGGAGTGGGAAAATGGAACGTGCCCCAGAGGCTTAAAAAGGTCATTGGATTGCCGCCCTTTGATCTCCGCGCTGAGGACAGCGCGGGAAAGAGCTGCACGAGCTCGCACGGCATCCTTCGCTCCCGTGTCGAGCCCACCTTCGCGTCCTCGCTGCCGAAGAGGAAAAGGCCGTGAGGAGGAGAGCGTTAAGGCCACCGATCCCAGCCGGGAAAGCCGCCCAGCCGACGGACGTCCGAGCGAGACTCCCACAGAGAGCTGGGAGGGGCCAGGCCGGCCATCGACAGCGGGGAGTATCCGCCCAGGGAGCATGTAGGAGCGCTGCCTCGCATGCTCCGTTCTGCCACTCTGCCCACCGCCGCCAGCCGCGTGCCCACATGCCAGCTGGGCACTGCCTCGGACCATGCACGTGCACACACCATTCCTTCCCTTTCTTTCCGTCCTCCCTCCTTTTACCCTTTCCTTCCCTTATTTATTCCTAATAAATTGATCCTTTTCCTCTAAGATCTCGCCTCGTGTC
>JAAGKR010013828.1:0-13079 GCA_011419295.1 Clarias macrocephalus
GAGAGAGAGAGAGAGAGAGAGAGAGAGAGAGAGAGAGAGAGAGAGAGAGACAGTGAGAGAGAGAGAGAGAGAGAGACAGTGAGAGAGAGACAGTGAGAGAGAGAGAGAGAGAGAGAGACAGTGAGAGAGAGAGAGAGAGAGACAGTGAGAGAGAGAGAGAGAGAGAGAGACAGTGAGAGAGAGAGAGAGAGAGAGAGAGAGAGAGAGAGAGACAGTGAGAGAGAGAGAGAGAGAGAAAGTGCTGAGAGAGAAATACAGAGCTGCTCTCAACATTACACTTTTATCCCTTTAGCTTTAAAAGGGCGAAACGAAATGTAAACACTGAAATGTTTGGAATCTAGCAATAAAAAAGATTTACAGCTGATGGAAAAAGTGATTCAAACCTCAGACAGATTTCAGTTATGATTTTAGAAAGGTGATATTAGTTCGCACACATCCGTAAAACATTCGCTTTGTTTCTCTAGTGCAAGTTATAAAGGCCCAAAGTGTTCGCCCAAAACACTTCCCGTCCTGCTGTGAGATGCTCTTCATACCTGGAAGATAATCGTTTTGTCTCTCTTATACTACACCGATTTGGCAATTACATGAATCATGACTTAAATAACTGTTTATTACAGATTGAAGTCAGTGACCTTTCCAGAATCGATGGTTTGACTGAACCGATCAATGCAAGTCTGTAACCCATGTCTGTAAATCAAAGACAAATCCAAATCCAAATCAAGGTCCATATAAGTACATTACAGAAGGTCTTTTTAACTGTTCCTGCTCTACACACCGAGAGTGAAGCTTGTCACCCGGAAAACAAACGTGAGTCCTACTGTATGTGAGTAATCGGGTTCGAATTCCACAAGCCTCATTCCGAGCCGAAATGCATTTCAAGGTTCAGGTGAGACTCTTACTGTAGGAAGCTTCTGCAGTCTCACTGAGCTACACCGAGTTGGTACCTTTCAAAGTTACAGTGTATTTAGGACAGATTTGACTCTTTTCTTTCCCGGTTAGCCGTACGGCTATACGGCTAGTTGTGAGCATGTGAGTATGTGCACCAGGTGGCATTATATATTAAAACATCCATGTTTCCGCTATGCATCATTTGCCCAGGGTCGCAGAAAAAACATGCAACATTGAGTGCTTTGGGATTTTATTTAGGTTTAAAATGGATTGACATTTTTCATACTTGATTGCTTGAAATACACAGAATAATGACTAGAATCGATTATCATCCAACCAGCACTGTTCATGCAGTTATAGTTACATTTATTGTTGTATATTGTCCATGTTTGACATGTTTGTTCCTTTTTTAATTTACTGTATAGCACCTAGAAATAAATGTCCCTTCACCGGTTCTGTCTTTTTTAGCTCTAATGTTAATAAGATAAAAAACTAAATTGCACCTTGTCATGTTACAGAGAAACAGCAAAGCGGCTTAGGGATGTCTTGAAAATGTATAACGTTATCTCTGACTTTTTCAGACTTTATTCTATGTATGATAACTAAATGCTTTTATTGCTTACTGTAATTCATTTTTAACTTTATCACAAAAAAATATCTCTTTAAACCTTCAATTATCCCGAATTCTGCTGCTGTATCAGAACCCGGATACTTACGGTGCGTCACATCACCCGTCCCGCCCTTCAACAACTCCGCTGGCTCCCCATCAAACACCGGGTACAGTTTAAAATTCTCTTCCTCGCTTTTAAATCACTTCATAATCTCTCTCTACTATACGCCCTCCCTCGCACTCCTCGCTCTTCCTCCACCACCAAGCCTCCTCTTCCTGTACCCTCTACCCATCGTCTCCGGAATTCTCTTCTCAAAAACCATCAGTAATATAGACTCTCCAACCACGTCCAGTTGTGCTCAGCGTTTGTTCAGAAGCACCTAGCAACACGATGTACAGCCAAATCAAATCTCCATGTGATTTTAAATGTTCAGGTAGTGACAATTCATTGTTTCATTTAATATTGTTCTAATGGGATTTACTCCTCAATGTTCTTAATTTATCTCTTGTTTGAATTCTGGATGATGATCTTGGGTAGATAGAAAGGTGCCCATATTAATAACATATCATTCTTATTATTGAGTGCGTCCACTGTAAATGAGCCGTGAATGAGCTGTTTCTATAGAAACGATGATGTATCAGATTGAGTTTTTTTTTTATTATAGTTCTATAAACCTGTGATCTGATCATCAAAAATCACAGCGTTAGAAAATGGGAGGGTTACTACAGAAAAGGCATCCACAAGAAGCACCTGTGCAAGATCTTGTGGATCAAATGATCAGATGTGGCAACTTGTGAGGTTAAAAAAAAAAAGTATAATAAAAATAAAAAAATCAGTACTACGGTGTAAATGGTGTACTTTCTATATTAAATTCCCATGCTGTGTTGAAAACGTCCCGGATGCTAATGATATGTTGTACTTTGACTGTAATATGAGTGGAGTTTGGGAAATGTCGAGAAACAAATCATAACCACGCCAGCGTTTCTTGA
Organism: Clarias macrocephalus; assembly: GCA_011419295.1. Lineage (NCBI taxonomy): Eukaryota > Metazoa > Chordata > Actinopteri > Siluriformes > Clariidae > Clarias > Clarias macrocephalus. Next base: position 2,489 of record JAAGKR010013828.1, read on the forward strand.
AAAGAGTGAGTCTCCGGAGCATCGCCTGGGGTGATTTACTGCAGCAGGAAGGTAAATTGTATGTGCGAAAGCTCCCATGTGGAAGAAGAAACAGGAGAAACCCACAGCATCAGGGGAGGTTGGATCAGCATCAGCATTAACATCACCGAGTCTTTCCATCGCAATAAATCACTCTCTGATGGCCACACAGTCGGATTTCAACATTTTTTCGCATTTAGAATGAATCATTTTTCCACCGCATTTGCCCAGTGGAAATTACAGTAGCTGCTGGAGCGGGAAGATGAAGCTCACCGGTTAGGGCTATAAGGAAGGTAATCATGAGCCGCGGCTGAACCTGTGACCTTTAGACTCTCAGACTGTAACGAGCAGCGGTTTCGATGAGTCTCTGTAGATAACTTTACTCAGTCTACGCCCTTCCTGTTCCTCACGCACCGGATACACATAGAGATTAATGTCTAGCTTAGATATCAAGGACATGCTTCTATCCTCCGGTATGTACACAAGTCCTTAAGTCTACACCGGAGAAAAATCGATTCGGTTACGTATCGCGATTCTTTTTTTTTTGTGGCAATTAATTTATCGCCGCATTGACCTCAAAATCATTTATGTATTTACTTTTAATTATGATTTCTTTTAATTTATACATGTTTGTATCTGAGGTGTTAAAATGCTGCAGTTCCTCCACAATCCTACAGGTAGCAGGCTCGAGACTATTCACGCACTGGCGTGAATTATTGACTTAATTATTATAGTTTGTTAATTTTTTTTTTATAATAAAAAAAAAATTGAGTCAGGATATTTATAAAATCGTGATTCTAATTGCAATATAAATCAAATCGGCAACTAGGTATCGCGATAATATCGTATCGGCTGGTCCCTAAGCCTACCGAAAAATGAATTATGATAATGAATGACAAGAACATTAACACAATAATTATCATTAATTGTCATTAAAAATAAATAAACAAGTAAATAAATAAATAACATCAGAAAAGAAGGCACAAAAACAATCCTGATGTATTAGACTTAGGCTTTTACCAGCAAAACAACATCATGATGTGAAACTGTTGGACTTTCCATTCATAAGCAACATGAGCCGTATGTAAAAACGAATCATGTGTCATTTCTTTTCTAATAATTTGGAGAATTTTTCAAATGTCTTACTTTCCACAATTGTCTTAAGATTCATTCACTTTTTTCTTCTTTTTTTTTTTTTGTTTGTATGTTGACGTACAGTACAATAGAGTGCAAACACTGTAAGGGTTAAAACACTCTCTTTCAGGCAGGTATAGAAAAATAATCAGTGACAGGATGGTGTGAGAAGATTCCAAATGGTTTCATTTCTTTTATTAATAGCATTGGTTATAACAGTTATATTAGTTATAACAATTTTAATAATATGTTGAGGAATAAATGCGGATGTTCCTGTTGGCGCTCATGTTACAGCAGTTATCTTTTTTTTTTCTTTCTTGTGATTTCAATAAAACAAACAAAACAAAAAGCCCAGTTTATCCACACATTCTCACGGAATCAGGAAGAATTCAAGAATTGTGCTGACTGTGGAATCATTTCCCAGGTCTCTTTCTTATTTTTTATTTTATCTGTTTGTCAGGTTCTTGTGTGTTTTTCTCCCCCAACAGTTTATCGTGCTGCTAATAGTGTTCATTACTACTGTATATACATATTGGGAGTAGACGTAGATCCTGTACATAGACACATGGCATAAACACACATTTATGGAGATTTACAGCCGAGCTGATATTCTGTATCTTTACACACTTCAGTTTTGTAATATCACATGTGTGAAGTATTTCAAATCAAACGCTACCACCTGCAAAACAAACAGCACCGAGTTAAAGCTGATCAGCTTCTCAGCCTGACTCGAGCAGGGAGTCCAGACCAGACCGACTGCTCCTGAATCAGGAAGCAATTAAACCCCAAGTGCTTCCTTCCTCAGTGACGTCCACGTCCACTACATTTCTAGTGCACTACTCTCCATCTAGTGGGTTTGAAGAGTCATTACAGGGACGAGGTTCAGGGACTGAGATCTAACTCTTATCTTACATTTAAACTCTATCAGCTTCTTTGCACTTTTTAAACATAAATTAAATTTCATCATAAATCTATGAGTGTTTGGCCTTCTTTCATTTCAATTTGTAACTACAAATTATGGATTTATAATAATTAACATTATGACTTGTTATGACTATGTCATTGTTTATGACTGTGTTATATTATAATTAAATACATTTTTGATCATTCCAACAATTGTATGTAAATTTTTCTTTGCTATGAAATATATATGCTTTTAAAAAAAAGTTTCTCCAGAAACATGAAACATGTTTTAACTTTGGGATTTTAAAATGAATTCCATTTTATCAATGCAATCAAATTTTTTTTTAATAAAATAAAATTTTATAAAATAAAACAATAAATAAATAAATAAATAAATAAATAGCTTTTTACTTTTACAAATATATTTTTTAAAAGGTTATAATATTTAAATATATATATTTTTACAAATATTTTAATGGTTTTAAATGACAACCATTTAACATTTGGTTGCTGTTTTCTAAAGAAATTTAAAAAAAAATCATACTAGTTAAACATCTAGTATGATTTTTAACTAATTTTATTTCATGTGAATAATTAAGATAATAGTCTCTCTCTCTCTCTCTCTTGCACACACACACACACACACACACACACACACACACACACACACACACACACACACACACACACATGAAAATTATTGTATAATATCTATCAGATATGATTAACACCCAGGAAATTTAATAAATGGAGATGAAAAGGTGAGATAAAGAAATGGAAAATTACAACAAAAAAAACAACAACCTTGACATACATAACACACAGAGGACAAATAAAGTAACATGATTAAATATTAACCAAATATCCCCATAACTGCTTTATTACTTTATTACATATCATTTAGTGAATAAATACACACTTTTATTCATAAGGGGATGTGCATGGAACATGTATGGGAGGAGACTCCAGTGTCAGCACTGTAACATTCAGAAGTGAAGAATTGTACGTTTCCTGACATAAAAGTCCAACATGGACCTCTGCAATTATTTAACTGCAAAGGCTGCAATTGAACACAGATAATATAAATATAATCAGGAATTTATGTTGAGTTTATCTAACTTATGAAATTTTGAATAAATATTGGTAATCATCTTCTTAATTGTATCTTTTGTGTCATAATTTGGTGCTAGACTCGATAAATGTGATGAATGTTTAATAGTTATATATCACAGTTTAATCTGCAAAATGTGCCTAAATAATTGCAATGGGATTTTTTAAAAAATCAAATCATGCAGACCAAAAAGATAATGCTCCACAATAATTGTAAAAAGAAACGGACAAAAAAAAAATTATGCCATTCTTTATTAAATAGATTGACTAGGCAATTTTTGCTTAGTCAATCTATTAATTCTAACTTTGGCCTGTCTAAAAGCAACCATATAAAGAAGAGAAACCATATACTCACTCTCTCACTCATTCATCATCTATACGCTTAATCCTGTATTCAGGGTCACAGGGGGCCTGGAGCCTATGCCAGGAGACTTAGGGCACATGGCAGGGTACATACTGGACAGGGCGCCAATCCATCACAGAGAAACCATATAAAAGAAGCAAAAACAGTGGTGTATACAAATGCCCCTCCTCACGGATGATCGCCTTAAGAACTGAAATTTAGCTAGAAATTTGCCTCGGCGTATGAAGCATTTTCGGCATACGAATGACTGAAATGAGCCGAAACGAACATTGTCTAAGTTGAGCGTACGTTCGAGAGCCGATCTAATTTTTTTTTACAGTGCATATTTTTATGTGGGCTTTTTTTGCATTTTGTGCAAGATTAAGTGAAGACTTAGTACCATGGGTCCCAAAAATGTTAGCAAGGATGGTAGCAAGAAGAAAAGGGAGCTGTTTTCAGTTTGGTTTTTAAAGCAGCCGGTGCCGAGAGAAATCATAAATTACGGTGAGGTTTAATGTCTATTTATTTCATGTTTTACTAAATTTACAAGTCTTTCCTTAATGGTTTGATTGTTTTTATTCACAAAAATATAAATATAGTGTTGGAAATCAGTAATATTGGAAATATATTTGGGTGGCTAGAACGGATTATCTGCATTTACATTATTTCCTATGGGAAAAGGCCTTTCGCAATAAGAATTTCCGCCTTTACCCGGAACGGATTGAATTTGTATTCTGCCAGGGTAAAGTGTTTTTACTCCTCTTGCACCACAGCGATTATTAATCTTATTAATAGTATTTATTAAAGTAAGACACATTGCATTGATTAATTTATAGTCGTTGACTAAACTTGATTTTAGTACTTTTTAAAAACATTTTTTTTTACAGCTTTCCACTGCAACTCTTTTATCGAATGAAGTTGACCCTTTTCGACGTCCACATCTTTGAGGTCGTTTTGCCCCTCATGGCTTTCCACACACTGCTTCTCTCTGGCGTCACGAGCGGCTCCGTTCTGTTGCCACAGCAACGCCTGTTCCCTCCTAGTCTCCCCCTGTTCTTTCCCTTCCGATGGTACGTCCAGCATCCTGCAGCACAATGGTCGCAAGAGGACAGCGGACTCTGTGATTCAGCATCGCCTTCCTCCGCCACCTCTCTCTCTCTTTTTGTTCTTTCATCTTTGTTTTTCATCAGTCTGTCCATTTTTTCCCCTGCATCATCGACGTGTTCATCCATGTAGCCCATTCGGGATGTTGTGAATAAGAGAGTGAGAGTGTGTGTGCGTGTGTGTGTGTGAGAGGGAGAGAGAGAGAGAGAGAGAGAGGAAGAGTGTGTGTAACATTAAGAGAGAGAGAGAGAGAGAGAGAGAGAGAGAGAGGACCGGGATCAGCTGGCGCGGAATGGTAGGTGGATATGATGCTGATGCTGATGCTGGTGCTGATTCTGGTGCTGATGCTGGGGATGCAGGGTGGGGTGATGTGATGCTGCTGCTGCTTCTGCTCTGTAGATGCTGATTGAAGGTTAAACATGGCTGCTGCTGCTCGTAGTGCCTCTGATTGCTTTAAAACCAGAATTGTGAAACCAACCAACCGTGTGTCGTTTAAATTTTTTTTTTTTTTTGCGTGTATCGAACAGTACATCGAATGTTCTGCATCATCACGATATTGCTAGTACGATACTGTGCTATACTTTATATTCCTAAACATACTACTCTCTTATTATTATGACCCATATACAGATGATGTGTGCGATTGAAAGAAAAAAAAAAAAACATACACGATGCGAATACTAATATAGATCAATAGATTTAAAATCTTGTGAAGTATAGAAACATGTTGTGGATATCATGACCTGATGCGATTGCATGACATTACACTAGTCCGTCTCGGTGATTCTACTGCATCTGGTGTACCGTATACCCTGCACCATGAGTGTGTGTTTTTTTTTTTTTTTTTTCTTCTCTGCGTCCGTTGTTTTCTTTTGGCCTAAAGATTTACACGAGAGGTCAAGCACTTGGAGGATGCCATAAGGAAATCTGACAGTGGTTGACCTTTTCATAAATCGTCTAATAGCCTGTCTGTTTGGATTAATGCAGATAATGCTGAAGCTAGTTTCAAACACGACTTATTAAGACATCCTGAGCATTTTCCCGAGAGATATGCTGGACTCGTGGTGCTTTTATTCTCTGGCTTGATTGCTAGCTTTTTCCCCATGCAATTCCACCGTGGAGCCTCCGCTATTTACCGCACAACACAATCTGTTATTACGATTAAGCTCATTTCCTTGTGTTTTAAGGGTAGGATCTGTCATATCAGGTTGTAGTAAGCGACTCAAAATTACTCCAATATTTTTATTTGGAAAGTTCCTCGTGTTCAGAATTGTGTTGTGCACAGTGTAGAGATGATAAAGTATTTTTTTATTTTTATTTATTATATTAGATTTTTATATCTTCTATTTTTAATCCTACAGGTTGTGCATTCTAAACTATTTACTAATTTTAAAAAATATTGTATCGAGATATTTATTAAATCGTGATACGCAATACAAATCGAATCAGCACCTGGGTACAGTGATGATATCGTATCGCATTCACCCTGGTGATCCCCATCCTTAGCAGGTAACTAAGTTGATATTTTAAATGCTTGATTAAAATCACCGTGTATTCCCCCCCCCCCCTGTTTTTACCTAGATGTCTTTTAAAGAATAGAGCTTTTACCTTTAAATATCCGAGAATGAGTGAGAAGATAAAAAGGAGTAAAATAAATCAGGAGTGCACTGGGCTTTGTCTGTACACTGATGCAGGAATAGTCCTAAATTACTTTTCATTTAACAAAGAAATCTATAGAAAATAGCAGTTGACCCTTGAACTTTCTATTATTTTGTATTTTATGCTCTGATATTTAATGATACACACGACTTCTAGTCACAAGCACAAGAACCTACAATTGTGATTAACCAAGACACGCCTCCGTTTTTGGCAAATCCCGCGTAGCTCCCTAATTAGAGCTCAAGACCCGAGTTAAGTCTGGACTCCGAACGCTCATGTGTTAGGTTTCGGTGTTAAATCCTCACTTTGCACTTGGATTACGACTCCTTGTCACTGAGCTGTACACACCCCTGTGGGTTTTGGTATTTTCAAAAGCTGGACATTTTTTACATTGAAATGTTTTAGAAGATTTAGAAGTGTGAGATTTTTCTTTTTACTTTATTATCCGTGCTCACTTTCTACCAGGCTAAAATTTCTCTCAGGCTTCTTTGTATATTTTCACAGAAATGACTACAACAAAGCTTGGACCTTTTAGAGATAAAAATAGACGCATCAGTGTGGAGAAATGGATAAAAATGGAGAATTTAATAAAAATGGTCAGGCAGATGGATGGATAAATAAACGAATTGTGCATACAGAAGTCTTAAGAAGGACCGATATAAATAGAGATGGATGGATGGATGGATGAATCAAAGACATTTCTAAATAAACCTGTCTGACATGGTACACGTTCATTCAGTTGCTTTTATTTGGTCAAACATCTCCCCGTCCCTCTCTCTCTGTCTCTCCCTCCCTCCCTCTGCCCCCCCCTCTCTCTCTCTCTCTCTCTCTCTCTTAGCTTTCTCTCTCGTTAGCATTCCTTTATTGTCCGAGTGTGTGATGGCAGTCGTTGCGAAGGATGTCTCAGTATGAATTATTTAAAGGCCTAACTGGAGGCTCCTTAATGCATGTGGCTCGAGCTTTTCCGCAAACACCCTCCCTCGTCAAACTGACCTCGCTCTCCAGGGACGGCCTCGTTTTCTCAGCTGAGCGCATAATGGACCTCCGCTTCAAACAGCAAGTCGGCAGTAAAAATTTCCCAAATTCCCTTTTGTAAGCATGAAGCTCATATAGATTGCTGAACAAATTCTTTAACCAGGAAGTAGTGAGATGTGTTAAATCGTGCTGCAGAGCATCGTACTTTTTAGAGTAAGACATTTCACTAGAGATTGAAAGATACGATAGAGAACGATATTTGTGTGTTTGTGTTTGCGTGTATCTGTGTTTTTTAGGGCCCAAGCACTATGACATCTAGACATGTTGTTATAGTGTGTCAAGGGCCCTCTTGTTTGTTTGTTTATTTATTATTTTATTTTTAGAAATGCTTCTTTGTAGCCACCCGGGAAATTAATTTTCTTTCATTTACATTTGCGAGGATTTGAGCATGTGTGATTTCAGAATCAATTATTTATTATTTCTGGTGTTCTGATATTTTGTGCTGCTTGTAAAAAAAATGCTACTGTAGCCTGAACTACTGTAATAGCAGAGTCTATCAATTTGTGCTACCCTCGCCAAAAATGTTACAGTAATTGCTAAAGGCGTAGCTGTACTATAACAGTAAGTGGGGCATGTTATGATACTTTAATATGACATACTTATTGGAGAAATTAGCAGTAGCGTATTCTGATAGACAAATATCTCCATTAAATAACGCTCCCAGTACATAATCAGCAAAATGAATGAAACGATCCGTAATCATGGTGGTCTGCTAAGAAATGTTAAGTAGCAAAAAATGATAGGTAGCATGGATTATCAGAATATTGGATTTTACTTGTGCTAAGCCGTCTGTGCTGTGTTTTAGAAGTAGCAGCAACGTAGGATTTAATGCTAACAAAACACAATTCTCGCACTTAGTTACACCAAGAGACAAAAAAAAAAAAAAGACTTTCAAAGCAAGCATGTAAAATGAAATTAATGAAGGTAATAACAGTAAATAAGAGAAAAGTGTTTTTATTCCTACAGTACCACAGAAATTTGCCAATGCTAACAAATAATTACTGATTAAAAAACAAACATGTTATACTGTATATGTCATCCATTTTATGTTGTAGAACGTATATAGGACAGTTAGTTTTTTAAAAGCAGCTTATCATGTTGCCGAGAAACATAATAAAGGAAAACCTAATGGCTGCTACAAAGCACTGACACTGGAGACTCCTTCCATAAATGTTAAATAAAAGTCTCCTTCCTTAGGCCTACAGTGATAGGCTGCTCATCCGCCATGCAGAAGACCAGGGTTCCTGCCAGTGCAGGGCATTCTTAGTGCCAGTCCCAAGCCTGATAGAGTAAGAGGGTTGTATCAGAAAGGGCATCTGGCATAGAACGTATGCCAAGTTGTATGCGGATCAGATGGTCCGCTGTGGCGACTCCTTAACAGGAGCAGCCAAGACGAACATGTGTAGTGTCTCTGTATAAGTTGTTATAGCAACACTAACGTCAATAAATGCGTAATATAAGCCTGTGATTTTATATAACAGATGGTATTATTATAAAAATATCATGAATTGTCATTTGAAATGTGTTGCACTTGCTGGATGAATATCACAGTGATAAACTATCGCAGAGATATTTTTTAAGCTGGTGTGTATTGATCTTGTTGAAGCTGATAATTACCTGTATAATTATTTTCTTTGCTGTAATATTGTCTGCAACTGATTTGCCAGAAGTGCTAGCCATAGCTGAAAGCGCTAGTTACAGCTAGCAACAGTGCCGCTACTTGAACAGACACAATTTAATGATTATCAAGTGTCAAAGGACGCAGGTTCCACTTGGGCTCAGTACAGTACACTCGTATTAACATGTTAAATAGATACAATGCTAACGATCAAGAATGCCAGTTAGCTAGCTGGCTAACTACCAAAATAAGATATCGTTAGTTTAGATGTTGTTCATGAGCATTTTACCGGTTCAAATGATTATACATTATACACTCGATGAGAGAAAATCAATGTTAGAACTGAAGTTATTAGTGTTTTATTAGTAACTGCGTTCTCTCGCTCTCTCTCTCTCTCTCTCTCTCTCTCTCTCTCTCTCAGCAGACATAAACTCAGAGACATTTTCTTTTAATTAAAAATTTCTGTTAAACAAATATGAATTAAAGTAGGAAGAAATAATTACAATGTCTCTGGATGTTATTACATGTCCGAATATTATTGATGTTGTAAAATATTTATAAGCTGTATGACTGACTGTCGTCTATCGGAATGGTTCTATGTTTGAGACCTCATGGTTCATTAATGCACTGCTGCAGCTCTACGTGGTGAAGTGGAACAATCTAGAATGTGAGAAACATTGCTATTGCTCCTGGGTCCTAGGTCAAGTTTCACATATGTCTGTGTGGGTTTCCTCTGGGTTCTCTGGTTTCCTCCAGAGAGAGAAAGAGAGAGAGAGAGAGAGAGAGAGAGAGAGAGATCAAAAGTGATAGACACAGAGTAAAAAAGAGAGCGAGAGAAGGGGGGTTAGTTTGCTGTCAGAATGTCTGCTGTCAATGTGTGTGTGTGTGTGTGTGTGTGTGTGTGAGCACGCAACATGGCGTGATTCTGGTTGTGCTGCTTAGGATGGGCGAGATGGAGGGATGGAGAAAATAAGGATGAATGGAGACAGATATTGAGAGAAACTGAACAAGCAGCGTTGTGCAGATCTGTAACATGATTCAAGGGATTGCAGCATCAGCTACTGTGTGTGTGTGTGTGTGTGTGTGTGTGTGTGTGTGTGTGTATGCGTGTGTGTGTGGGGGGGGGTGTACTTCATTTTAATTCACTCAACAAGAAGGAGAAATAGATTCATACTTTGGTTGTGGGCGTGGCCTATTTTACTTTTTAATAGTTTTTTTTCCCTCTACAGCGACAAGGTTAGTGTAGCTTGCAAGGAATGAAAGTCTACCTCGCTGCAAATAATCTTTTCCATTTGCTTGAAATATTACAAAGCTGCACAAATCAAACTGAAAGTAAAACTAGCTCGAGTTACCTTGTATGCTACTTACTGTACGGTGTTATCAGAAAACCTCTTTACTTTGTTGCCTAGCAACAAGCCAGTCACGGTAGTGTCGTTGTTATTTTGTAAAAGATTCCGTACACAGATGTGTTAGCATGAACGGCTAAACCGCAACTTGGAACATTTTATTTTTGTCCTTCTGATGATAACGAGCTGTTTTGACTCACCGTGTGTTTGTTTAATGAGGGACGATCGTTCCAGTGGGATCACGTCTAACCTTTACTGCGTCAAACGTTCTGTGTCTCTATGTTGGAGTGTGTGTGTGTTGTGTCTGTGGTTGTTGAGAGA
>JAAGKR010013829.1:0-13073 GCA_011419295.1 Clarias macrocephalus
AAAATAATCTACTAATGCGCTACTGTCTCAATGTAAACAAACACCTGCACCAATAGATATTAATTAGAGAAGATAAAGTGAATATTTTTACTGGGATTAGTTCATATTTTCACTTTGGCTGAAATAACAGCGCTGAAGTGGTATAAGTGAATTTTAACACGCCGGAGTCGTTTTAAGACAAAACTTCGTCTTTATCTGATCGACTTTTTCCATTTCTCATCTGTGATTCTCTCTCCGGTTACCGAACAGGGAGTGTATTTGTCTGACCACCAAAGAAGTACAACTTAGTGTAAACAAGGTGTCAGATACTCGACCTTACAGAATGTGATTTCTGTGTATTAATAAGTTAGACAGAGAGACACACAGACATGTACGTGGACTTCAACCTCAAATAATAATAATAATAATAATAATAATAATAATAATAATATCACTCATTACATTGAACCACTACTTTATTTATTAACATTAGCTGTGCAAAGCAACTGTAATACAGAGAGAATTAAAGCAATAGTTTGGCCAGAAAAATCTGAATGAAATGTTCAGCTAAGAACATGTTTATTGTTCCTTTCCAAAGAAATTCGTATCTTAACGAAATTTATAATTTACAAATGAGTTGAATCAGCCGTGTCTGAACAGAAGAATCACCGAATCGAGCCCTAGGACCGGATGTACAGTCACACAGTTTATCCACAGCAAAGTTGATTGACATAAGTGGCGGAGTAGAGAGAGACCCAAGCCAATTTGCCCGACACACAAACGATCCCTAATACTTCTTTAAAAGATGTTCTTCAAATATTTATGTCCGTGTTTAATAAGAGGTATCCGATTCTAAATTTTATGATTAAAAAGAAAAGTACATATTATTTAAAATCACTGGTAGGAACTAAATTTGTATGTATCATACCGTACACAATCATTCAAGCCATTCGTTTGCATTCGGAAATTTGGAAATGCTCCTCAGCTCGTCGCTTCATGTCACACGCGTACATAGAAGATGATTTCCTGTTGCTTGATAAAGTGTAGTTAGTAGTTAGTTTTCATTAGCATGCTGTTTGGTGTGTCTCATTGTAAGGGAATTATTTTATATAAAAGGAGTTATTTCCACTCTCCTGCTCTCTTCCTCATAGATCTGATATTAACGTCTTAAATCTTCCATGCTGCTCTCTTCCTGTCTCCTCTCCTCTGAAGGTGCTCACGCTCCCACGCTCACCTTCTCACTCTCTCTTTGTGTCATTCCCTCGTTGCCCTAACTTGAGCCAACACCTCCTGGTTTCATCTCTGGATGAACATCTGTCCTCAACTTCCACTTCTTTTGTTCTTCAGGATTTCACCAGAACATTTACAATAGCTTATGTTCTTTGTAATAACAGATATAAACCTTCCGGACAGACTGAGCGACTCGCTTATTCGCGCAACTTTTAAAAGTTTACACTCTTGTAGGAGATCCAAAATCTGGAGTCCTGTCATCCAAATGATATCAGTTTCTAGAAGATTGCCTTTTCTATCTGATGCCTTGAGTGTCTCATAGTTGTTGGTCGACACACAAATGTTTATTCTTGGGGGAAAAAAGGAAAAGGAAATTTTAATTTCAAGCCAAACTATGACTTTAATTTGAACACTAGCACCGTATACCATAGTATTTTTCCTGTTACTGATTAAAAAAATAACACATCAAACACAAACCATCGAGACCCGTTCCAAAGCTTAACTAGTGTTTCTGCGGGGTCCAAAAGGTATTAGCAACGAAACACGGAAAAAGCATTAAAACATGCAAAAACACACTGAATTGTCCATATGAGAGACAATATATCATAACACGACTTTCATTTGGATCATATTTATATATACGATTATTCCTATTGTCATAAATATCAAATTCCTGAGATGAACACTGAGGAAACCAACAGGAACCATGAACTTCAAGTATGAGGAGAATTGTTCATAATTATTAATAAGTATGTCCAAAAAAATAATAAAATCTATTAATATGTCTTTAATCTGCTCTACAGTATTGTGATTCAGGAATAATCTTACGGTTTATAAATCTGCTACGTGTTTAAAACCAGGAAGCATTACGAGAGGGACGTACTTAAAACTTATTATTCAGTCATATGTTTTTTTTAATCCGCCATAGAACAAAAAAAAAAAAAAAAAGGTCTTAATCATCTGGGCAGTTTTTAGATTCGATCTTTAACACCAGGGAGACCACCGGGTCCAGAAGGAGTCCTTTCACCTTGTCGTGGAACTTCTCTCTGTACATGTTAAACTCCATGATGCTCGCAGGCTTCTCCTCCACCCAGAACTTATCGAACTCGTACGCCAGGTAACCTTTAAATCACGAAATAAATGAAAACACAAAAAAAGGCTGGATTAAATGTCTTGTTTGTCAGAGAAGTTGCAGACAAAGCTAAAGTACACCAATAATTTATATATATTCAGATAGAAGTACAGTGGCAGAGAAGTGCAAAACAAAATAACAAAACCAAAAACAAAATAAATTCAAAAACAAATTATAGACAAAACCAAAAATACAACGACAACTAGGAATAAAAGTTCTTACCGCTGATTGGACGAGACATCTGCCACACAAAACATACAAGAAATACAGCAGCATCGTGGCATTTAAACGTCTGTGAGGCTACAGTACTTCCTGTATATTTTGAGTGACAGATGTCTCGTCCATTGAGATGTGAGAATCAACAGACCAAAAAAGGTAGGTTGTAGTTTATGAATGAAATTTATTAACTACACCTACCGTTTTTCGATTTAACTGAACCGAGTTTCCTCATTTGGTATTTTGTTTTCAGTTTTCTTGGTCACCTTATATAAGAATTAGTGACTGAATATGAATTAAACACTATTACTCAGTAGTGTTTTTTAATTCTTTATCAAAAGGCAACACATTTTTCTGATTTTTTACATTTCATTTATTTATATCAGAAAGCATAGATGGCACGCAGCTATGGAACTGAACTGCTGAAGATAATTATCTGGATTGCACACAATTAGCCTCATCTGCTAAAAAGATGGGGATTTGAACCCTCAACCCTGAAGCTCTGGAGATGTGAGGCCACGGTGCTAACCAGTATGCCACCATGCTGCTTTTTTCTAAGCAGACATTTATGTGGAACATGTTGGGCTTTACAATAATAAAAAATTAATTGTAAAAAAAAAAAAAAAGGCTTCAGCTCTGTGAAAAACACTTTTAGAGAAAATATATCCAGCTATAGCATCATCAAAATAATTGTTAATTATTTTAGCTTCCGGAATAGCTGTCGCATTGTGTAGTATATAGAAACTACATTGGATGCATCCAGAAAATCATGATATACGGAAATGCAATCAGTCCTCAGAGGTAAAAATAAATAAATAAATAAATAAAATAAATAAAATTCACCCATGACGCTGACACTAGACAAGATTTGTTACTTTTTAAAAGGGGGATAAAATATCATAATGTAGGGCATGTTTTTTTAATTTGAGATTTAATTTCAACTAGTGGACAAATCATGAACTGCATGTAACTCCTGGAAGCACTCTACTTGCACAGTTAAGTTGTAGACATGCTTTTTTTTTTTTTTTTACTTTATCTTGTAATCTAACACGCCCACTGTCAAGTCCTTGCGTCATGTATGTAGTGGTGTGTGTGTGTGTGTGTGTGTGTGTGTGTGTGTGTGTGTGTGTGTGTGTGTGTAAGACTGGTAGGACTAAAAGGTTAATAACTTTTCTTAAATGACTCACAGTATAGTTGGTGGAAGTGGTGCATGTGTGGTTTCCCTGCCACAGTGTTGTAGAAGTGAGGCTTCAGAGCACCACTCCTCAGTAAACTGTATGCCATCTCGGTCAGGTTAATACCCACTATGGCGTAAGAGTACCTGTGTGGAGAAACACACTTGTTAAAATGTAATACCTCATTGAGGTCTAAAAGAAGAAAAAAAAAGAAAGAATTACTTTAGATTCCTTTAAATATGTGAAAAATGTGAAAATGTTTTTACCCCAGGGAGGGATGATTGGCGTGGGACAGGACATGTCGTGCTGCTTTAGTATAGTTCTCACTGAAGAACCTATTTTGAACAAACACACACAAGCACACACAACGTGTTCTCAAAAGCACCAACCCAATAGTACAGATCAGTTACATAAACTTCTGATGTTGTGAGACGTACACGAGGTTCACCAGACCGAGCATGCCCATCCCTCTGAAGTCAGTCTTTGGGTCGTCACCTTGAAAGCCGATGTTGCCCCACTGCTTGGTGATGCGAGATTCCAGTTTAACGGATGGCATCAGCAAATCCCACAACTGACCGATAAACATCAAACAATGTGGAGCAGTTTAATATTGTCATCTGATGCACTCAATGAATTAAAGTATTTTTTTTCCTCCCAAAAATGCTAAGATTTCTCCATCTTTGACCCTCTTCTGATTTATAAAGATTTCAAACTATCTAAACTACTTAAACTATTAAACACACTAACAATCCTGAAGAAACAGGTCCAGGAGAATCCTCCAACGCGGCATTTTGCGCACAATTAAATTTTTTTGTGTATATACCAGGTGTCCCAAAAATTTTTACATTATTTCGTAGTTTGACAATATCACCAATTGTCGCTCAAATTTTAACGAGATGTGTAAAAACGAACTAAGTTTAATGTTTTACATTTAATTCTGTGTTGCTATGTCAACAAGCATACTGTTTACATTTGGGAGGAAGAAAATCCCTGTGCTACTTGTAAACCAAACACTGAGCAATAAGATGGCATTTCTTTTATTTATACACATACAGCATTTTCTCCAAAATGTTCTCCAGTGTGGCCAAAAAATGTATAATAAACAGCTTCTTCAGTTTTTTTTTTCCTTCTGGTTATCTCATAAGATCAAACCTTACATCTAAACAAATACACTTCTAACTCCAGTCAAATAGATTTTTTTGTGTCTCTGATTTGATTCCCTGCTGCTGTATCTGAGAAATCCTGCCTCCTCAGCTCCCACTCTTAACTCTACAGAAATAAAATAATGAATGAAGGTAAATAAGAATCTCAAATCACTCACCTTAAGGAGCATCTTCTCGTGTTCTTTGTTGTCGGAGTCGAACACCTCCTTTCTTAACTCTTCGACCGTCACAAACAGGGTGTTATAACCACTTATTTGTATGAGGCACTGATGAAGAGTCACCTTAAACCTACAACCGAATATAACAACAATAAATATATATATATATATAAAGTCTTTATTATCACTAGCCCCGTAGAAAATCATGTGTGTTAAAAAACACACCGTTCAACCCGTCTGCTCACAGTCAAGTGAAGTTTTGAGACATTGGACTGTTCTGAGGCAGCGACAAATATCGCCATTTATTTATAATCCTACAGGTGGCGCACTCTGAACTATTTACACATTTTTATCCGGGTGGTTGGAGTGAATTATTTGCCATGTTTATTTACAGATAACAATTATGGTGAAAACGCTGTTACTGTCTCTGAAAATAAGATCAGCTGCGGTCACACTTACTTGGGATCTTTTTGCTCTTTGATGTTCTTCTCTTTCACAATTTGTGTCACACAGCTCTCCACTGCTTCTTCCTTCACATTCACAGCATCCTGGAGCACCTAAGCAACACAACACACACAGCAAATTTCACCAGAGAGAAAAAGACAGCTATACGGTCTTATAATTAGATAATTTAAACTAAACTTGAAAGCTTAAAATGAACTGTGTATAAATATTTATCCTGCCGAAAACGTAGATCAGCCTTGTACACAAGCTGCTCCACCAGCAAAAAAACAAACAAATTAAACCTGCATTAGCCTTGAATTTGATTGAATTTCTTTGCCTCGTTCGGTCTTGATCTGCTTTAACTGGAGCATCGTTCAGTGTTGTCATGGAGAATAAATATTGCTCACCTTGTTTTTTGAAGATTTCAGTGAGTTTTCTGAAATGAAGGAAAAAAAAATTAAGTGTAATGTTAAATTCTTCCTCATTCCTAATACGACATAGTGATAGACACTAAATTAGCCATTCTTGAACTTAACAAGACCGCAGAACAATCTGAAATTAGAAAATAATCTCCCTGATCAACACGCGGGACTAAGAACAACACAATTTAAATCCCGTAGCTTGCTTTCACTAGCTGTACTTAACTATTTAAATTAGAAAGGTAGTAATGCGTTCGTTGTAATTTCAAAGATAGCTGCAAATTTTAAAATTAAACCCTTTTTTGTTGTTTTGTCGTCATCTCTATGTAGTACTTTCATGATGGCTGCAGCCCACGTTTGAAGAAACACTGTGCTAAATCTTTACAAAGAAGATTACGGTGGCCGAGAAGTGAAAAACAAAACAAAATAGCCAGTTCAAAAACAAAATTACAATAACCGAAAACAAAAATTCAAAAACAAATAAAATTACAAATTAAAAAGACAAAATAACAAAACCAGAAAACACAACGAAAATTTAGACAATCCGAAAAAGGTAGGTGTAGTTTGCAAATTAAATTCTTAAAAGTTCAATATTACTGCTAATATTGTGTTTTCGATTTTGTTATTTTGTTTTAATTTTTTTTATTTTGTTTTAGCTTTTGTCACTTTGTTTTTTTATTTAGATTTTTGATTTTTTTAAAATTTGGTTTCGTTTTGTCTCTTCTTCCGTTATCATTAGATTTTAGTCAAAAAGTCAAAATGCTCCCATACATGCGATCTGAATGACACGGGAGGCTTTTCGTTTTCTTTTGCTCCGTCTAATTCATTATTTAAAAAGCAACAGTTTTTAAAATTTTCACATTTGTCTGTTTAAAAAATTATCATTTAATCTGCGGGTCACGTGCATGCCGAACCGTGGGTTATGATCTGCACGGCTCACGGATCAACTGTGATTCACCCCTAATGGAAATACGACAAAACATTATCTTCCAACAACAATAAAAAAAATAAATATAATTTATGAATTATTAAATAGGATTTTGCATTTTTCCCCCTGATCAGTAAAAATGGCAAATAAATAAATAAATAAAAAATACAAATGTCATCAACATTTTAATATAATACCAATTACCCAGACACTTCCTGTAATCAGGTACAGAACCTCTATTGTATGAAAGAAGTCTTAGAAATCCAGGTAATCTATAAGCACAAGCCTGAAGCATAGCACTATATGACCAAACGTTAGCGCACACCAGACCTTCCCGTGTGTGGGAGCCTTTAAAGCACTACTGCACTGCTTTATTTAGGCAGGATATGAGCTCAATTCCACTCTCCATCTCTACCGCTGGCCTTACCGATTCCCGTGGTCCTTGACGCTCCTGGCTCGTACCCGTCGCAGATCCGCTGCAGCTCACATTTTCCTGTGATTTGTCTGAGAAACCATTTCAACCAGAACCGCAGAAAGGAGGTGTACAGGTACTGCCAGATCGATCCCAACATCGTCTGTAACACAAAACAACAAAGCTGGTAAATAAAAAGTAACAAATGGAGGACGACACAATACATTATTATTTTGCAATGGCTTATGGGTAGCTCAAACACTAACTCAAACGGTTGCATACTGCACTGTGGACATCTTACAGGTGTGAATCTGTGTGTGTGTAAGAGAGAGACGTCTTACGATCTCTGAAAAGCACTTTCTGAAAAGGAAAAAAAAAATCGGCAAATGTGTTTAAAGAAAACAAAAACCTATTAATCATTTCAGAGCAAAGAAGAATATATAATTATTTCCTGAATTAGGTTAGAATGTTAAATAATATTTCATAGGCAAGTTTTTAAAAATATTTTTATATTTTAAAGGCAAGTTTACGAGGTTGTGTCAAAAACTATTCATACTTCGGCTGTAGAATTTATTTTCATTAACTTTTAAAAAGACAGCTACATCATTTTTCAACATAACTTCGACAAGTTTTCCTATTTGCTCTTTAATTAAAAATGTTTTAGGCTGAGCTGTGAGCCATGAATGCACAGCTGTCTTCAGTTCTTCATCAGAAGTGAATCTTAGTTCTGCTTTCAAGGGACCAAACGGGTGAAAGTCTGATGGAGCAAGATCAGGACTATAGGACGCTTTAACACGTTAGAGTGTCGACAGCGTGGGCAGAAATGTGCGTCACGCGAGATCACGACGCCCTCGGATAGCGGTCCTCCGTGTTTCAGGCTTCAGCTCTTCAATAAGCGTCTTACTGTAACGAGCACCGTTGATTGTTAAACCTTTTCCCTGATAATGTCCCAACACCTTTGAGAATCCCAGAAAACTGTCAGTACTGATTAATTTTCCAGCTGATGTTCAACTTTTTCTCCGTTGGTGATCGAGGATGTTTTTTTTCATACTCTGCCGTTTGCTCTCAGGCTCATAGTGATGAATTCGTCACCAGTAATGATTTTCTTAAAGAAAACTTTCACCTTCCTTATTAGAGTATCGGTATAGATATCCAAACGCTCATTTTTATACTCTTCAATCAGTTGCTTCTGCACCAGGTACGCCCTCAGACCACCAAAAAATTATTATATAACCACAGATCACTGCACGCTGCTCTTCTTTCATGAAAAATCACAAATCACAAAATCCATTTTTGCTCGCAACGCAGTTACAGATGTACTGTTGTAACACATTCACATCTTCACAGAAGTGACTGTGGAGACAGGAGCCTTGAACGAGGACCAAATTAAGTTTTAATATCACTGATGTGTGAAAACTTTTGACTCATCTTAATGTTTGTGTCTGTTCACATCATATATATCTTCACACCTTGTTCATGGACATACCCAATGAACCAAGTTAAACCATAATAAAACCTCATCTAATGAATCAGTTATTCCACTTTTACACAAGTGACAGAAATACAGGCTGTGTCCCAAATCCCAATAACTGTAGTGCACTAGAATTATATAAGTTAGCCAGCTAGCTAAAAAAGAACTGACCGAAAGTAAAACCTACATTTTGTTAATAAAAGTTAATAATCAGCTACCTAACCGGCTAATCTACTTATAAATTAAACATAAGTACTAATAAAAGACAAGTCCAGTATCGCCTCAGTGAACTAGCTAATGTTTGCTAACAGGCTAAGTGACTCAAACAGGTTGTCAGTAGTTACCGCCACAGACAGTTAGCTTAGCTACTTTTACTCTCTCTCTCTCTCTCTCTTTCTCTCTCTCTTCCGAGGACACTATAAATTACCTGATGTTTTGAAGCCACTTGAAGCTTCTCAAAGATGAAATAATCCTCGGGCAAGTGAACTATAAGGTAAAATCAAACGCGATACGTTTTAGCTAAAATGCTAACTGGCGTAGAACCAACTGTCTGAACACCATTCTGTTTCCAATTACCGGCTGGGTTCTAACAGTGTCTGAATGATAATATCTAGTGCACTACATAGGGCGTAGTTTGACTAAGGCTGTACGCTACTTATATAGTGAATACATATCTATTTGAAATGCGTCCCAGAATTTACAGCGCATGCGCGGTTTAATTTATTTTCGTTCACTTTAATACAAGGGACGGATTTTTGGCCACAAGATGGCGGTAGTTCACCACAAATTTATTACACCTATACACCCTTTATTAAAGGTCTATGGGTGATTTATCATATATTTATTTTCACAATTTTTTTACTCCTATAAATTTGGGAATAGCATTAAATTCACAAAAGAAAAGAAAATGGGTGACGCGATCTCATACTAGCGAGTTACTAACTCATAATTATGACTTATTATTGTAAGTTATAATGATAAGATATGAAGCCATAAGTATGAGATAATAAGTCATACGTATGAGATAATAAATCATATTTATGAGATATTAAGTCAAAATTATAAGACATAAAGTCATAAGTATGAGATGTTAAGTCATACATATTTAGATATTAAGTCAATCATGAGATAGTAAGTTATAATTATGAGATAGCTAATTATAATTGTGCAATATTAAGTCATAATTATGAAATAGAAAGTCATAAATATGAGATATTATGCCGTAATTATGAAACAGAAAGTCATAAGTATGAGATATTAAGTCACAAATAGTAGACAATTTCTCTGTTGTTTTTGGTTGTAAATGCGATGCACTCCTATAATAAAGGCACCATGTTTTAAAAATATATATATTGAATATTAAAAATGAATTAATACTATTTAGCCACTTTAATAGGATCATCCTTTGGTCATTGATAACTGCATAAACAAGCAGTGTTTCCCACACACAGAAAGATTTGTTGTTTGTTGTATGCAGTAGAGCACTTCTGTGCTGGCGGGGAACACTGACCAGCTCCGCTCCGCTCGATACCACCGCAGTGTGGGAAACACTGAAGAGATTCATATAATAGTTACAGTAAAGATCAGAATCTGGGGAAACGTCATTCAATTCAATTCAATTCAATTCAATTCACTTTTATTAATATAGCACTTTGAGTAACGACAATTGTCGCAGCGCAGCTTTATAGGATCAAAATAAATCAGAATGATCAGATCGTTGAGGGAAAAAAAAACCCCGAGATGGAAATAGGAAGAAACCTTGAGAGGAACCGGACTCGACAGGGAACCCATCCTCATCTGGGTGATAACGGCGAGCAGGGATTGATCTGCAGTCACACTGTGCGTTAGGAGGCTGGAAGTTCAGTATAACAGGAGACGTGTTTAAGTTCATATGGAGTCCAGTTTGTTATTGGAGGCTCAGGTACAAAACTAGGAATTTTAATCGTCGAGTTTGTCCGCATGCCATCCGACACATCAGGTAACGGGTTCTTCCAAACATTGTTTCTATGGCTGTCACTTATGAGCAGGGTACCGGGATGGGTCAGACAGTTCCAGAGAACAGAGGGGGTCTGGATCACGGGGAACTCCGGAGAGGCATGTGTGCAGAGAGTGAGAGAATCACCATTATACACGTAATATATATTTTGTTCAGAATGAGTGCAAGCAGTCATGTGATGACATGGTTACTGGTGCCAGATGCGCTGGTTCGAATACCCTAATGTTTGAGAGAATAGTGGTCAGATTAATAATCAAGCTAACGTTAAAGCTGCAGCAACTCAAATAATCACTCGTCAAAACCTCTGATTGCACAAAAGCATCTCAGAATGTAAATGTTCGACATGTACAGGAGCCGTACATTTGTAAATTGTAAAACCTGCCTATCCCGAATCTCATTGTACTTATTTAATGACAATAAAAAAAAAATATTAGAGACACTGACGTGGCCCTGAAGAAAAGACAGGAGGCAGAGCTGGAGGTAGCAGAGGTGAAGATGTTGAAATTCTCTTTGGGAGTGACGAGGATGGAGAGGATCAAGAATGAGTCCAGCAGAGGAACAACCCATGTTAGATGTTCTGGAGATAAAGTCAGAGAGGCCAGATTGAGGTGGTTTGGACGTGTTCAGAGGAGAGATTGTGAGTAGAAGGATGCTGAGGATGGAACTGCCAGGCAGGAGGTCTAGAGGAGACCAGAGAGGAGATTTATGGATGCAGTGAGAGAAGACATGAAGTTAGTTGGTGTGAAATAAGAGGGTGCAGAGGACAGGGTGGGATGGAGGCAGATGATTCTCTGTGACGACCCCTGAAAAGGAACAGACGAAAAGCAAAGAAGAAGAAGAAGAAGAAGAAGAAGAAGAAGAAATATTCATATGTTGGAATATAGAAAGCAATTTTCCTACACTGACAGACAACACAAATGGTAATTTTTTCCTCTGCTGCACACGGTTGCAGTTTCTACATCATGCAGTATGCCAAGGCTCATTTATCTTTATTTACTATGTAGATGTACTTTATTCTTATACTAATGCAGAATACAGTACATACGGCCCATCTGTTGCCCCGATGCACCACACGATACAGCCGGTGGTGATCCCGTAGTGGTGTTGGACGAGGTTAAGGCCAACATGATACATACTTTAGGTTTAAGTTCAGATGTAAAAGGTCACTGTACTTAATGTAATGTACTGTACTTAATGATGTAATACATACATCATAGAGTCTAAATTCAATAGTCTATGTATATAAAGAGGATATAATGAGCTCATGACGACTTAGTGTCATATGCATCGCATACGAGTGGAAGTCACTTCAGGAAACACTCATCTACAACCAGGACAATCTATACTTCAGGATATTAACAATAAACAAGAAAAAACAATAAGCGGGCCCAAGCATCAGCAGTAGATTCCAACCTACAGTATGGGTCGATTTTCATGAGGTCTTGAACATGTTAAGGGCTCCAAAAGGGCCTGGATGCTTTAAAAACAACTCACAAAAAAAACCCTCACACACTATAGTGTAATGCAGCTTGGGCCCGAAAGAAAACAAGTAAATGAATAAAAAAATTTTGTATATTTAATGCAGGCACGGTGATGCAGTGATTAGAACTGACGCCTTGCACCTTCAGGTTTCAGGTTCGGTTCCCGTCTCTGTGTGCATGGTGTTTGCATGTTCTCCCTGTGATTGGTGGGTTTCCTCCAGGTACTCCAGTTTCCTCCTACAGTATAAAGATGCAGATTAGACTAATTGGCGTTCCCAAATTGTCCAGTGTGTGTGTGTGTGTGTGTGTGTCTGTGCCCTGTGATGGTTTGGCACCTTCCCTCCAGGGTGTACCCCACCTCGTGCTCTAAGTCTCCTAGGATAGGCTCCAGGCCCCCTGTGACCCCGAACACAGGATAAAGCGGTATAGACTGTGAGTGAGTGAGTGAGTGAGTGAGTGAGTGAGTGATGTATTTCATATTATTTAGATTTTATCACTGTCTAAGAGCCTTAATGCAGTCACTCCACTTATGGCTCTAACAAAACACACCAAATGATATGACAATTTTATTTAAAAATAAAACATTACAAAACAATATATATTTTTTAAATCTTGTTCTAAAGATGTTACTTATCATAACGGCATTGATGCGTTCAGGTCTGATGTCAGTTCAGTATTGAGGTCAGAGGATAAACTATGCAAAGCAGCCTACAATATTTTCTCCAGAATTCAGTAAACACTTTTCCCTTTCATGTGAACCTAAAGACTGCAGTGCATCATGGGAGGTACAGTTTCTGCAAAATTATTCATACTCCATCATCTCAGTCGGGATTCCTTAAAGGCACCAGTCCAAACAGAGCTCTCTCTCC
>JAAGKR010013830.1:0-13071 GCA_011419295.1 Clarias macrocephalus
GTGTGTGTGTGTGTGTGTGTGTGTGTGTGTGTGTGTGTGTGTGTGTGTGTGTGTGAAAATGAAATGATTTGTTTCAAATACACTGTAATTAAAAAATAAATTGTACATGTTATTCATAGAATATGTCTCCTTTAAATAAAAAAGCCAGCACGGTGGCATATTGTTTAACACTGACGCCTTGCACCTCCTGGATCCTGGTTTCCTCCCACAGGCCAAAGACTTGCAGATTAGTCTAATTGGTGCTCCCAAATTGATCATAGTGTGTGAATGAACATTTGAGTGTGTGTATGTGTGTGCCCTGCAATGGATTGGCACCCCGCCTTGTGCCGTATGTCTCCTGGCATAGACATCAGGATAGGCCCCTGTGACCCTGTATACAGGATAGAGCGGTATAGACAGAGTGAGTAAATAAATAAATTAATAAGGTCAGGCTTTGGTAAAGGTGAAATTACTATGGTATTGTGTTTGGCCAAAAACTGCTATAATCAGTCTGAAAAAACTGTTAAAGTGTATTTGTTGTGCTATTGCTAAAAGTGCAGCAAGTTGTGTTTACAAACTGCATTTAATTTAGGTAATTTGGTATTTTGGTAATTAGTAGTGTTGTGTTTTTAGACTACAAAAACCATCATAAATATTTTTTTTCCAATTTTGATTAACTTTAATTACGTCTAAGAACCTATAATGATTGCAATGTGGCTGTATAGCCAAAGCGGTGTCTGAATATAAAAGGAGAAATGTGTAATATTGAACTGAAAACTGTACAAGCTGAGATTAGAGAAGATATAATATTTGTGGATATTGAGAATATGAGTCTAGTTCTGTATTAAAAGACACTTTCTCTGGATTTTTTTCCCCCCTGAGAAATACAGTATGTCAGTATCCTGTGTAACATTACATAAATACTCCTAAATTCGCTGCATGTTAGCCTGAGGCCCGGATGTAATCGTGCAAGCTGATTGGTCCACCCAACTTCCGCATTGCTCCAGTGGATGTTGCTTATAAACATCGTTTGAAAAGTATTTAATATAATAAATATTACTAATAGAAAACTTTTGCAGTTGTATGTTTTTTTATTATTTATTTTCATTGCACGGTCCAGTCGGAACCAGAGTCCCTTAAAACATTTCGAATAGCAATAAATAAGTTTCATCAACCCGTTGGGATTTACCTCCCTCTCCACCAGCACCCGCTTTCTGATACTGCAATGACTTCGTTAAGATCAGGGTTGCCAGGTCTGCATGACAAAAGCAATCACATGGCTTTTTAAAACGCGATTAGAATATACTCATAATGTAAATTCTTTAAAATCATGTGGCTATTCCATTATCATGCAATGTATTCTGTACTCCTTTTTTTTTTATAAATGGTTTTATGTCCATGTATATTTATTTAGTTCCAACACTGGTCCTGGAGTAGTACCATTCCCTGAGGAGTGGGTGTGTTACAGCAGAAAACACAATATTGTACTGTACTGTACATGACCATAGGTAGTTCAGAACCAGGGCTGGGTACTTAGGGAAAAAAAAAGAAAAAATTGTAATAATAATAATAATAATAATAATAATAATACATTAATTGGTATAAAGCTTATCATAAGTATTATGACTTTTTACAGTAATTGTAAGAAGTCCTCATACTGTAGGTCCCATACATTGAAAAGTAGACTTTAGGAACTCACCGTCTATACCACTTTATCCCGTATACAGCGTTGCGGTGGGCCTGGCTCATTTTATCAGGAGACTTGGGGCCTGAGGCAGGGTACACCATGGACAAGGTGACAATCCATCACATTGACACACTCATATACTCATTCACTGTTAAAATAACAGTTACTTGGTACTGTGCAGGTTTATGGACTTTATTTTATAGTTAACAGGTCCTTGGAACCAAATATTTTGAGATCCCATGATCTATTGTCAATATCAACTATTTTTTATTTATTTCAAATAGATAGATAGATAGATAGATAGATAGATAGATAGATAGATAGATAGATAGATAGATAGATAGAAAATTCATTTAGTAACTGGTTTAATCTGCTCATGTATGCAGTGGAAACACTAGGTCTAAAAAAGCGGACCTGGCAACCTCACATCTCAAGCAATCGTGTGCCTATAGAGACACATGATGGAGATGCTGAGGGGTGTGGTTACATGGAGGACAGCGGGGAGGGCTGGGATGACGGAGGAATAGGCAGGAAGGTCGGAAGAAGCAAGAATTTTGCTGGTATTTACCACCCCGTGTACATCCTGTGGAGTACTATTTTGAGACTCTGTTTCTTGCAGAATTAAGGTAAAGTCGCCGGTTTAGATACATTTTTATTTCCCGCAAACCCATACCCGTACGCTGCAGGGATATATGGTTTTGTGAGTTATCTAATTTGTCTTCATCTGTTTGTTTGTTTGTTTGTTTTTTCGAATGTAAATAAAAAGTCCTTGAGCTGTAGGATGCCTCTAATAGTCCATGTTAATCTGTAATATTTTTTTTGCAAGTGACATGAGCACAGCATCTGTGTCAGCATCTTTACAGCGGAGGATGTAACAGCTACCCCCCCCCCCTTCATCCTTCCGTTCTTCTTCTTATTTATTATTTATTTTTATAGAATTATTTTGTTGGATGATTTCGAGATGTATGCTTAAATAGACAGGTTTTGTGCCCTCATATTGTCATACACATTCATCGCATCCTTTTATTTCTCATATCTGCATCTGATTCAGTGCCTGAGGCCTGATGAGGAGCTTTACAGGATCCAAGGACACTGGGTGGATGCGAGCAGGCACTGCTGTTTGTGTGCACCAGTGTGAAAAGCAGATCGTCTTCATCATTGTGCTTTCATGTCCCATATCAAGTCTGTTGTGATGCAGGATATTATGTGGATTATGCCTACATGTTGTAAATACAGCATACTGTATGTCTACTCTTTAGGCCTACATTTATGTCTTAATTGCTCACTAATGCTGCTTATAGTATTGTGTTATTTAATCACTATTCATTTAAATCATTAAAATATTTAGGAATATTTCAACAAATATATATTGTCTCGTATATATTATCAAGTATATAATCATATTGGATACTGGTCATTATACTTAAATTGTATTAGAATCAGCAAAATATGTCCAGTACTATGCAAAAGTACAGTATTATGTCTTAGGCACCCACTGTTTTTAGGACTACCTTTGTTATAAATTTTTTACTTTATTATTGAAAAAAAAAACACCTCTAATTTTTAAATATCAGTATTACACAACAAAACTGAAAGTTACAGAAAAATATTGTATGCCAGAAAAAAAGCAGCATATTATATAAACGACAATAAAACAAAATGGAAGCTGCTGGGTTTTGAAGAACTGTGGGTGATTCTGAAGGATGCTTAGTAAAACTTAGTAGCTAATGTCTTATAAAAACCCACAAAGGGTCCTCAAAGCATCATTACACCAAGTACTGACTTTGTTTCATTCAATTTTTTTTTCATTTATTTGGAAGACATCCTTGCTCTACAGCATTTATTTGCATGTCCCTAAGACTTTTTTTTAAATTATATTATTGTCCCGTATGATAATAATAATAAGAAGAAGAAGAAAAAGAAGAAGAAGAATAGGGTGGCACAATGGCATAGTGGTTAGTGCTGGGGTCTTGTGGAGTTTGCATATTCTCCCCATGCTTGGTGGGTTTTCTCCGGATATTCCAGGTTCTACCATCAGTCATGCAGCTTAGTCTAATCGATGTTCCCAAATTGGCCAAATTGCCTGTGAATGAGTGTGCATGAATGAGTGTGAATGTGTGTGTGCGTGTGTGCTCTGCGATTGGTTGGCACCCTGTCCAGGGTGTACCGTGCCTTCTGCCCCACGTCTTCTGGGATGGCCTCCATGTCCCTGTGACCTTGTACATGATAAGTGCTATATAAAATAAATGAACGGATGAATGAATGGATAATAATAATAATAATAATAATCATAATAATAAAATCATTTTGTTACATTAATTTGATTACATTTATTTTGACAGAATACAGTAAGCACTTTTAGCTGTTCTTGACCAGCATCATTGGGTTATTTAACAATGTCTTCCTTGATATTTCAGGACGTACACTGAGGCAAGATGTGATCAATATGTGGCTCAGACTTGAGTGGGATCTCAGAAAATCTTACCAAATATCTGTTTCAAAAAATTGCGAAATTTGTACATCATCTTTGTACAAAAATACAGACCCAGAATGCAGTCCTCACGGCCCTCCATTCCCCCACGGACACGTAGATTTGACAGTGGAAGACGTCCAGAAGTGAAACCACCCATCCATCCAGTCAGGAAGGAGGACAAAAATGTGAG
This sequence comes from Clarias macrocephalus, assembly GCA_011419295.1. Lineage (NCBI taxonomy): Eukaryota > Metazoa > Chordata > Actinopteri > Siluriformes > Clariidae > Clarias > Clarias macrocephalus. Next base: position 4,330 of record JAAGKR010013830.1, read on the forward strand.
AAGCATTTCTGCATCCCCTCGTCGTACCACTAGACCACCTCCTGAGTCTTCTAGGTTAAAAAGCATAGGTCTGAGTGCGCGATCCTCAGTGACTCAGAACAAAACACTCCGACAGCAAAAGACATCTACCCCCTCAGTACAAAGAAACTCTAAGGGTGGATCTAAAGGTGGACATGTGGCATCAAAATTGGGCCCTGCTATTGTGGATCCAAACTGCAATGAACCAAGCCTGCCTTGCCTGTGTTGTGATGGCCACCCAACTCAGGACAGCAACAGCTTATTTAATCACAACCATAACAATAATAACACTGTGACCATCAGGCAACAGCTCAAGCTTGTTCCACCACCTCTGGAGAACAAGGAGTCTGAGAAACCAGATATTGAGAAAGCCGAATGTAAGCCAGAAGAGGTGCACCCTGTGGCTAGTCCTGTAGATAAACACATGGAGGAGAAAAAGGAAGAGGAAAATGGAAATATGGATGAAATTGAAGAAGCTGTTCACAAGGATGATGACATTGTGGCTAATGTGAGTGGAAAAGTAGATGAGAATGGAAATGGGAATCATCAAGATGTTAATGTCGACAATGATGATGACAATGATGATGATGACGACGATGACGATGATGAAGAAGATGACAACACACTTGTACCGACTTGCTGCGATTGCCCAGCATCAATGTTGGACTTCTCTCTCACATCTTCTACCTCATCTTCATCCACCTCCATCAGCAGCTGCTCAGATTTGGATTCTGATTGCCCTGATACATTTTCAGTGTCTCTGCAAGAAGATGAAGAAGAAGAAGCCACTGAGCATTATTCTTCTCCTCATCCCCCAGCATCCCACTCTACTGTTTTTCCATACTGCTCCCTACCTGCTTCACTGGACCTCAGCACCTCAGTAAGATCACCATCTCCATGCTCCCCCGATGAGGGATATCCTTCAGCTCCTCCATCACCTTCTTCAGGATTGACAGAGGGCAAGTCATCTAAAAAGGAAAAAGGCGTTAAAGTAGATGTTTTGAACTTTTTGGACTCTGTTGATGAATTAGGCAAAGTTGATCATTTTTATCGAATTGTTCAGATCGCACAATGGGAGCTCAAGGATGACTTGGATTTAAGATTTAGACTGGTGCACCAGGAAAGGCTTGAAAAAGTCAACAAGCAAGTGAGACTTATGCACTTGGAAAGACTGCAGGAAGCTGGATTGGACTTTTCTGATGAGGATATTTCTGGTGTTCTTGATGAAATGGGAAATATTGATATTTCTTGGAAAGTTTATAAAAGTGACAGATCGTGTGATTCCCATGAATACAGTGATGCTGGAGTAGACATGACAGCCCCATCTGACCTGGATGAACCTCCAATTCCAGATTCCCTTGCGCCATCACCTGTGAATCCTCCTCCCCGTCCACCCAAGCCTCCAGCAAGACATGTCAGCACCCGACCAGAAATGCACACATACATGAACATCAGTGGGAGTACACCTTCAGTTTCCTCTGCCTCCTCCCCAGCTAAAACCTTCAGTCTCTCAGTTTCCCAATCTTCATCACTGATTTCATCTTCACTGTCAAAACCCCCAGTGTTGCCTCCACCACCGTCACAGCCAGTACCATATTTCACACTTTATACTGATTCACTCTCTTCACCCACTCCACCCATTCCACCTCCCAGAAGGCGACATAAAGCCCGCCTAGAAGCTCTAAGGCTAGCTGAGCTTGAGAGGCAGAAGACACCTCAGTCTCTTCCTGCTCCAACCTCCAGACCTCCCCCTCTCCCACCTCCACCAGCTTTGCCATCTCCTCCTGCCATTCCACCACCTCCATTACTCCCACCTCCACCATCATTTCATGCCCTGGATGTGGAGATACGTAAGCTGCTGGCACTGGCAGGGATCACCCAGGCTGAGTTACTAAGGCTTAGCCCTGAGTTGGGGGTTTGTGTTGATGGGGTCTTGGAAGAAGAACAGCCACCTGACGCTTTGACCAGCAAAGATGCTAGTGTTGGTGAGACATGCAAAGAAAAAAGAGAGGATGTGAACAGGGGGAAAAATTGTACTTGGAGGGACCTGAGAGAGGACAATACGTCTGGCAACGAAGAAACATTCATAGATGAAATGAAAGAAGAATGCAAGGGCACTTTCAGGACAACATCGTTCACAGAGATGGCCAGGCGGCGCAAGCAGAATGAAGTTAATAGTAACTCTAGCTGCAGTTGTGGTTTCAGCGATAATGCCTGCGTGACGACTGACTCATATTACAGCACATCCATTAGCAACAAACAGTTTACTAATTCTAGCTTTGGCAATTTTGATTATGCCTCAGTGATTCCTGATTCCCCTCCTCCCCCTCCCCCTCCACGACCTTTACCTCCACGGCCAAAAATATTGCCTAAACCACCAGAACTTCCTCCTGTAAAGCCATGTGCTATACCTGCCAATTCATCTCGTCCAGATAGATTCGATTGGTTGATAGCCTTTACTCCAGACACAGAGACGCCACCCGTAGAAATGAGAAAAGCATCTATTAATGCAGCAACCCAAAAGTCCAGCTCTGTTCCAAGGGTCACTACATTTAAAGAACTGCGCAACAGAGGCAAGCAGGCTTCCTTACCAACTCAAATCCAACCTGAACCTGAACCAAGTGTCATCACTCCCGATCCTGATTTCTTGTATAACCTTAAGTGGAGGAGAGAGAAGGCTGATGGGGATGGCACCCAGTGGGAGTACACGTCCCAAGCACAGGCTACCTTTCTCCAGCCGCCACCCACACCTGCCTCATTGTCACTATTTAGGGAGATGCGCCACCTGAATGTTCAGGCAGAAACCACTCTGGAGCCCCTGCAACCAAATAGTGGCTTAGCCAATAAGAGTGATCAGTATAACGTTATTGATGAAAGACACAAAGAGCATTACAAGACAAAGGATGGAGATATGGTGAAGACAGAGGACAGAGGACTGGCAGATGGAGGACAAACATGGGACGCAAGAACAAGACGTGAGTAACAGAAATGAAATACATTTTTGTTCTTTTCACAGTTTAGCTTTAGGTTTTTGTCTGTATTTACTTTCATACAGCTTCTTTCTTGCTGCCACAATTGACCAAAATCATCAGCGTTGTTCTTATTTAATGATCATTGGTAGACAGGAACATGATTTTATAGCAAGGAAGTAGAAGGTGATGAGTCAGGATAAGAATAAATCACTGAGTCACAACATGATGGACAGGTCAGTTAAATCTAGCTATAAAGGATAGATGATAAACTCTCTGCAGAAATCTCCACTGTGATCTGTTGCTTCTTATGATGTCATTTCAGGTGATTGAATTATTCATTCGCTCTGCAGGTCGAAAGCTAATGCCATCTCTCTCTCTCTCTCTCTCTCTCTCTCTCTCTTTTTCTCTCTCTCTCTCTCTCTCTTTTTCTCTTTTCCCCTCTCTCTCTTTAATTGTAGCTTCTGCACCTACTGTACCGTATTTTATACATGAATAGTTTCTTTACTGTTCTTTGAAACATTGATATGTATTGTATAGTGAAATAGAGGAACTGAAAATGACATACCAAGCCACCACAGTTTCAAGATGGCTGACGCACTGAACACACTGCTACACGGAAGATGCCTTATAAACAAAAAGTGAATATTATAAGGCTGTCTTCCATGGTTCTTGGTTCTTTCTTTTTTATTTTACATTTGTTATACAAACGTGTTCAGTTGGCTGATTTTTATAATATAAAATGGGACTTTTATTTGGCCTCTCGCCAATGTTTGTGGCCGGTGTGTGTGTATGTCACAGGCGTTTTTCTCAGGTGTTCCTCCATGAATGTAATAGTAGGCAGCACCATCATCAACGTTTATGTCATACTGTGAGGTACTAATATATCTTCATTTGATTATCTGATCATCATTAGGCAGATGAACGCAGAGCGGAGACGCTGGTAACATCTAGTATGTGATTTAAGGAATATTGCATATTATTTGGGATTTAATACAGAGACCATAATGTAGTACTTGGTAACTACTCTATATCTGTTTTTAATAATGAGTGTATGCGCATTAATTCATAAGTAAAAGAGTACAGTTCATTTGTGCTATACTGTAGGTAATGTTAAAGGCAGATGTTTGGTTATGTACCTTTAAGAGGTAGGAGGGCGGGTCTCAGATTTCTCCACCAATGACAGAACAGAATAAAGCAAAACAGGAAGTAAGAAGTGAAACTGGCAACAATTCAGGGTAGGTTTTTTCTCTGTCCATGAGACACAATTTCAGGCGTTAATACACAATACATACCCTCCATGTACTTTTATTCATCATATTAACCTAGAATTTCTTCGGTGACCAGCAGCAAGTTAAAAGGATTCAAGGTTCCTGAATGATAAGAGCTAATTTAACTGTATGATACGGACAGTACAGAGCATACTACTAGTATATTTTTGAAAATGCTTATCTATGACCAGTTATGTTTCGCACCACTTTAAAGTAAGTGTTTCTAAAGCAGGTGAAATCTGATATTAGACCTGGCCCTTAAAGACATTTTCCCTCTCAGAGCTTAACGTCGAACACACGTGCTAGAAGACTTAAGCAGCGCAGTAACATTAGCACTTACAGACAAAAACATCCACTTATCAGCCTCGTACAGTAAAGCATTGCAGCAGTAGATAAGAAAGAAAAGAAAGCCAGGTCACCTAGCCATTTAGGACACTTATTTTTACATTTTTAGGTAGAAAATTGACCTTGGTGTTCTTAGAAAGCACAGTGTGATCATTTGGTTATACAGTAACGATGTATTACTTTCTTTCTAGAGCTATGCCAGGTAAATTGGTAATTCCCAATAAAAGACATTCAGAGTTTTCGATCTGCGTTTGGTACATGAAGATCTTTTAAAATGTTCATATGTGAACTCACATGCAGCAATCTTTCACATCTAGCTGTTTCTGTCTCTTTCTCCATGGTCAGTGGTGTGTGATCGGATTTGCAGTGCTCTAATGTTTGTTCCATGCAATGAATATGAACTTCTCACGTATAATGTGAGCATGCTGTAACTGTGTAAATCTTCTCCAGGCTGCTTTCATACAGTATTTGACATTAGCATTTATTGTTCTTCAGGAATGACTTTATTAACATTCTCTCCATTCTCTCTCTTTCTCCCTGTTTCTTTGCTATTTGCCTATTGAATCGTCATTCTTCTCCTTCACCCTCCTTTGTTAACATCTTTGCTTCTGAAATTCCTGGGCCATTCCTACATTGCTTTGCTTGTCCTGCTGTTTTAAAAAAAAAATTCATAATTGCTTTTTGCTGAACGCTTTTCCTACAAAGTGTCCTCACCTCCGTTGTCTTTAGCCTTGCCTAGCACTTTGGCCTCACCCTATTATCTGCACTCCAGCTCTCCATCCCAAGCACCCCTGTTTTATCGTTCAGACTTTTATAGGAATCAGTCAAAAGTCCAGCCTCATCAGGAGCATCCCAGAGACCGTTCGTGTCATTTGAATCCAACTTCTGGCTCTGTTACTGACTGCATTGACTCTCTCTTTTGCCCCGAATCCAAAAAACATTCAGCTCGTTTCTGTAATCATGAACATTCTTCTAGTGGCTTTGGTTATAGCAACTCAGATAGCTTTATGGATTCTTTATATCAGAACTCTGATACCAAGGAAAACAAGAGGTCTTACTATCAAAGAGAGTCTGTTAGCAACTATGGGTCACTGTATGATAAGCATTTAGCTTCAAACAGTAATGTAGATTCACTCTACTATGGTGACAAATACAGGATGAAAAACTTGACTGACAAGCCGTCTACAAACTCGTACGCTGAAGGCAATACAACCCCATACAAAAATATTGAAATGATACACTATGTTAATGCTCAAAAGCTCAACAAACTGAGTGATGGTACCAAAGACACCAAGAAAGATGTTGATTCCATGTTCAAGTTTGAGGACGAGAGCAGCGTCCCAGGTTCAGTACATACATTTAATGACCAGAAATTATTGGAAGACAAATCCCATGTGTCTCACTTCCCTACCCTGTACCTCTATCATCCCAAAAATTGCCCTCTGCATAAAGGGGCTCCCCCACGCTTGTCCCCTGTAGGAGCAATTTCTCCCCCTTATAGGGCTGGGCCGCCGTCTCCAGGCGCCAGCATGTCACGTCTCTGTTCGCCCCTATTCCCTCGCAGTCACACACTGCCTGCTCTTGCTGCCCCGCTCTATTACCCCTACCTGTACGCCCCCCAAGCTCCGGCTCCTCCCAGGGAGCCACTGGCCCCCAAACTCCAATCTAAGCAGAATGCATCATCGCTCTTGCTGAGTAAGAGATCACTACATCTTTCTCATTCCTCTCTTCTTTATTGCCCATTTTTATTATTTTGCATTTCTAAATTGTATCCTCTCAGCACTTTTCTGTGTTTTGTATCTTTGGACATGTGTGTGTCTCGTCAGTGCTGTCACTGTCTTTATGTGGCGTATTAATTGCATGGATAGCATGCATGGGCTTTCTTAATGTCTGCGCCATTATTTCACTGTTACTGCTTTATTTTAAAAACCGTCATAATTATGTAACGTCCCTAACATGTTCCTCTATGCTGGATATATTATTTTCGTTTTTGTTTTTTGTCTTGAACATACCCAACATTTTTCTTTGTTACAAAAAAATCCAGATTTCTTATTCTTATTTTTAAGCATGATGATGATAACGCTCTTAACTTTGAATGCATGCATTTAAATCAGTGTGTGTTCAGGTAAAACAAATACCTTTCTTCTACATCTTAAATCCATGACAACACTAATTTCTGTATAAAGCTAAAGCTTGACATAAATACTAACAGTTAACTACAGTACCTGTGTATATACCTCCATGACCTGTGGATTAAAGTGTACTATTTCAAGAGACGACTTCATTAATTTGTCTCTAAACGTTCTAGCTCCGCGCAGCCTGTCCTTTGCTGGTTCTGCTGCAAAAGCAGAAGCCTGGATGGGCGATGATGAGAAGCCCCCACTCATAGGTGGTGGACTGTCCCCTCTTTGCCTGCAGGAAAAACGAGGTATATAGAACATACCTGTATCCAAAAATTAACATTCCCAATACAAGTTATTTGTCATCTATGACAAATGATGATTCAGTGCCTATGGGTGAACTCAAACATATTGGGTGTTTTTGTCTCCCAGCTCTCATCAGTGCAGTCAATGTGGCGGTGGAGGCCATTCTGGCCCAGTTCAGCTCTTCTAGGACTCTTGTGCAGAAGGTTGGTTCCACCCTGTACAGTACCTGTAACATAACATGTATACTAAGGGTAAAATTACAGAATATATATGGTTTCTTATATAAATTATGCTTTTATACCTTCCTTTATTCCTTTTGCTCTATCTTTCCATATGGCTTGCACATGCTCAATGTCAATTCTTTTTCTTTATCCAGACTCACTCAATAGACAAGGTATTTAAATGTTCATCTTATGGGTGATTTCACTAACTCCACGCACCATTCCTTTGTTTTCTCGTCCCTGCTTCTTTTTCCCATTTTCTCCTCATTTTCATTCAATCTGCCTCCTTCCCTATGTTTTTACTTTCTCTTTGACCCTCCACTACTGCCTCGCCTGCTTTTGTTTTCTCCTTTTCTTTTTAACCAGGCCCTGTCTGGAGACAGCAGTGTAAACCCCGCTCTAGGCCGCCTGGTGTTGCAGTGCCTTTGCCCGGCCCTGCACAGCCTTCTCTGTGACGGACTCAAGCCCCATCAGAGCGATCTCATCACAGGCAGGAGGCCAAATTCACCCTGGGGATTAGTTCAGGCCTCCACCAAACCAGGTATGAATAAGATTTTATTTTTGCGCTGCTCCATTTCTCTGTTCCTCTGTGCTCACATCTTTGTTTTCCTGGCGTTCAGACTCCCTGCAGTGTTGAATCACCCATCTGTCATCCCCCTTATTTTTCATCCTGCATCATCCAGTGTCCCCTCCCTGTTCTGCTCACATTTCTTCTTTCGTATAATATCTTGTTGTGTTATGTTACTCTTCAGCAGGCGTATTCAGGAATAATAAAGTAAACTTGAGTTTCTTTAGTCACAGTTATACAAGACAGATGTTAAATGCTTTCACAACTCCTAGAGTTAACTGTCTTGTTTCCCTGCTGGTCCTCCAGGCCCAAACACCCAGGCTTTGTACAGCTTACAGGCTAAAGTAGCTGCCCTTCCACAGCTCAAGCAAAGCCGGCACAGGTTTAATGCCTTTCTGCTCGGCCTTCTCAAGTAAGCAGCAGAACGCTCCCAGTTATTTTTAGCTGCTTTCTCAATGTTGCTATTTTTGTTGTCAAGCATACAGGCTGCTTTGTATCTTCTTTCATCATCTCTATTCTCGGCTCTCTCTTGCAGTATCAAGCGCCTTGATTACTGGCTTTCCCACTTACAAACCTGCCACGGTAAGTGTGATTGGTAACCAACTAGCCATTAGTCACACTAGGCTCTTGCTCCTGTCTGTTATATTGTCTGTATTGAGTTCATGTTCTGGCATGCGTCCTTAATTTCTCTTGTGCTTTCAGATGTCCTGGAAACATATTACTGGCCAACATCCTTCATGCGCCTTTCAGGCACTTTTTGCCAACATCTCTTTGAAGAGCTTCTCCTAATGCTGCAGCCTCTCTCCCTCCTCACCTTCAACCTCGACCTGCTGTTCCAGCACCACCACTTTGACCCATTGTCCCCTGCACTCAGCCCTCCCAGTCGTAGCTCACACTCATCCAGTCCAGACCAGCCTCAGAGCA
>JAAGKR010013831.1:0-13069 GCA_011419295.1 Clarias macrocephalus
TTGTGTCCTCCAGGCCCCCTTGTGGCCCTACACAGAGTAGACCGTCTATATAATAGATGAATGGATGGATGGATGGATGGATGGATGGATGGATGGATGGATAAATGGATTTCACTGCAACGTTATCACTGCTCTGTTCATTAAAGAGTAAAGAGTACAACCCTGATCACGAATAAGCATCATGAAAGGATATAAATGCTGTAAGCAACTCAAACTAACTTCATGTTAGACTAAAAGACAGGTTGTTGTGGTGTGTGTTTCTAAATTGTGTTCATTTGAGTTGCATAGTAATTTAGGACATGTGGGCTAATAGTGAATGCATGCTGGTGTTTATGTAAGTTTGTAGGTAATAGGGTTTTTGGTTAAGGACATGCCCTCATTGGACTGATGATGGATGCTCATTTGGTGTTTTTGTGTCTGTAGGGTGATGAGGGTGTCTGCTCATCTGCCTGTCTTTCTTTCATTGCATATACTGTATTCTGTCTATCTGTACATCCATAAATGTTCACCAATCAATCAATCAATCAATCAATCAATCAATCAATCAATCAATCAATCAATCAATCTGCAAACTCATCATCCTGAAAATCTATCCTTTCAACCATCTATTCATCTCTCTGTCTCTTTCTCCTATCCATTTATCTATGTACTGTATGTCAGCCATATTATCTATCTATCTATCTGTCTATCTATCTGTCTATCTATCTATCTATCTATCTATCTATCTATCTATCTATCTATCTATCTATCTGTCTATCTATCTGTCTATCTATCTATCTATCTATCTATCTATCTATCTATCTATCTATCCATTTGTCCATCCATCCATCCCAGTCTCTATTCATTCTTCCGTTCATGCTATAATGTCTATGAATGTTATTCAGTGGTTATGAATGTGTTATAAAGTCTTATTTTAATCTGTCCTGACAGACTTAATGATGCCCCCATCCCCATTCTCACCCCCCCCCCCTCCTTTAACGATGGCGATACAGTCCTGGGTAGGTGATTGCGCAACACTTTGTTCCAGCAGGTGAGCTCCAGCAGGATCCCACGGTACGAGAGGCATGGTGATTTGTTTACACAGTAAACAGAGTGATGGTGTTTATAAAGGAGTGCAGTACTCCAGATGGTGGACTTTATCAGCCTCAGCAGTGCAAATCAGAGAGATGGTGCGGCAGTTAACCTCAGAGCCACAATACCGACTGTGAGGAGGGGGGGGGGGGGTGTGGGGTATCGGAGAGAGAAAATTCCCTCCAATTTTCCTGTTGCTTCATGGGAAATAACAGACAGATAAACTCTGCACTTTTAATCACTAAACAAACTCAAGATATCCCTCTTCAGCTTTACCCCCAATGCGGCAGTGAGTAAAGTGAAGTGTCCATCTCTGTGGGAAATAACAGTGACACTGTGGCAGAACCAGGATTCACACTTACAACCCTCTGATCACCAACACAATAACTTTAATGACTTATTCATGGTCATATAAATGGGAACTCTTTATAGTAGTTATCAAGCCTTTTATATGATTTAGGGTTTTTAAACATAAACAATATTTAAAAAGTAGTTGTGAAATATGCATCATATATAAATACATAGTTAATAATTTATTAAACATTTATAACTGCTGTAAATAATGTTTTTATAATATTTTATTATATACATCATGTTTTCCTAAGAATAAATGTAAAATAACTAAAATGTATTATTATTATTATTATTATTATTATTATTATTATTATTATTATTATTATATAGTTGTAGTCATGGTGGTGTAGGAGTATGGCGAAAAAGGCATGTTACATACTAAATATGTACACTGTACACATATATACACTGTATACCATAGAATCCAAAAGGTAGTACAGTACAGAAGGGGTGTAGTGTAGCCCTGAAAAATATATTGTATATATATGCACAGTGGTGCATAGTATAACCTAGCATAGTATAGTACATCATAGTACAGCATAATGTAGAAAGGTATAACATGCTAGATGGTATGGTTGTACCGAAAATGCAGTATAGTTTATTGAAAAAAAAAATATATATAGAATAGCTTGAAAAGCTTTACATTATATGTAGTCTGGTGGTCTAGTAATAAAAAGTAGAGCTTAGTGCAAAAGCATGCAGTATATCATAGTATATTATCGTATATATTACTATAGTATAGTGAAGTATAGTATAGTGAAGTATAGTATAGAGAGTATAGTATAGCATGGCATAGTATAGTATATTATACAGTAAGTCTTTACAGATGAATAGAACAGTATACTGTAGTATAGCAAACAAGAGAAATGTAGCATGGTGTGGGGTAGTCTAGAAAAGTCTGGTCTGCAAAAGTATTCCAGGAACACACTGCATAATATAGAATGTTACAGATAAATATAATGTATTATATAACGGTTAGTTCTGACCAAGTAATTTGATTGGACAAGATGCATTCCATGAGTGGTGATAAGGAGTATAACAGCATTTGGATGTTTAACTATATGAATCACTCACCTTCACTAATAATTGTTAACCCTTACAAGGCACTGCTTGTTGTGTGTAACAAGGGATACTAAACCATTCATAACACACTAGCTTTCAATTTTATGCTATTTAGGACTCAAACCTAGAACCTCAAACAGTTAGTCAGCTAAGGGCTTTTCTAAAACAGTGGAGAGTGGAGACACAAAGAGAAAGGAGATGTAGCGTTACATTCTCGCCTTTTGGCTACACATATCAGTAAGAATATAAAACTACTTTTGGTCCTTTTAATAACAATAACTGTTGGTCGCTAACTGTCGCCAGTTCAACGCCAGGATATGTGTTGGTGGAGCAAAAGAACTGGTTAAATAAACAAACAAATCATAATCTGATAATAAATGGTGTCTGTGAAACCATGTCCACATCTCAGCCAATCTGATATTCAGCACAACAGCACTCCCTCCCATATGATATTGCTTAAATATAGTGCAGAAAAGTATAGTATAGGATATAAAAAAAATAGCACTTTTATAGCACAGAACAGTATAGCATTGTAAAAAAAAAAAGCATGTATCACAGTAAATAAAAAATTCAAAGACTATAGTGTAGTATAGTATTTTATTGAAAACCACAGTGTAAGGCATTACATAAAAATGTAATGTACTAATGTATAGAAAAGTAGGATGCAGTATAGAAAAGCCTAGTATAGTACAGTCTTGTTGTAGAAAGTATAGGCATTATAGTAGAAAAGTCTCGTGTGGTCAAATATAGAAAGGTATAGTGTATAAAAAATGCATTACTGCAAAAACACATTACTGTACAGTATATTGTAGTATATTGTGGAGAAAATATAGTGCAGTAGAGGATTGAAAAGTACCAGATAGTATATTGAAACAAAGGAATATACAGTATGGTGTAGCTTAATACAGATGATTATAGAGTAATATTGTAGAGAAAAGTATAATATAGGGAGGAAACACATTGCTTAGTAAATAACAGAATAGCACAAATATTGTGTGGTTTATTATAGTATAGAAGATTAATGTATAGCATGTTAAAGCAAGACTAGTACTTTCCTACTATGTACTTTGAATTAGTACAGAAAAGTTTAATAGAGTGCAGTAAAGCATAATATAGTACAGTACAGAAAAATATAGTACAATATAGTATAGTATGTTATGCAGTGTAGTGTTACGCAGTGTAGTGTCGTGTAATGTACTGTTGCAATTATTTAAATCCTGAACATTTTTTTTCATAGTCAGTGGCGTAAAATGATAAAAACTGATTATAATTTTATGTTCAGGATGTAAAAGCCGAACAGCCTTGACCTCTTCACACTGAGAGTTATAACTTTATTACACCCATCACTTGCTTAACCTTCTCCTGTCACACTTTAGTGGAGCTAAAATTTATTTCTCCCCCACACAGAACTCAGCGACTGTAAATCACTCAGCAGTGTGGGAATGATGATGTTAACACTTAGTATGAAGAAAAGCCTCATAAATGAAGCAGTATTATTGCCAAGTATCAAACTCCCACAGCGCAACTTTCTCATAAACACAAAAACTTTTGTAAATCCTTTAACTTCTTATAAACTTGCGGTTGTTATGTTCTTGTTTTGAATACACCAGAAGGTGGTTATTTTATATACCAACAGCTGTAACAGCTGTAATTGAGATCACAGGTTTATGCCAAATGTGCTTAATATAATACTGTTTTTATAGTAATTATAAGAAAACTTTTCACATTCACATGCTTGACTTGAATGACAGGGTAAGTCTAATAATAAAGGTAAACATAGTGTTATTATTTATAACAAAGAATTTTTTTTTTGATATGGATCGGAAAAAAAAATTGCTGTGTGCTGTATAAGTGGAATAAGTCAGTTCATATTCAAAACACATCTGAGTTTCCAAGAAAATCTTCACATAAAGAGCAAATTGTTAAACGGTTCCTTAATACAGTAGAGATCACTGCAGAGAAACTGGAATGTTTCTCCAAAGTCCGTCTGATGGAGTGCGTCGTCCGGAAAACCCCTCAATGGGTGAGAGTGTGTGGCCGTTGTGTTACAGATCACTCTTGCACCTGTTCGATGGGGGAGGAGTTGTGTGTGTGTGTGTGTGTGTGTGTGTGTGTGTGTGTGTGTGTGTGTGTGTGTGTGTGTGTGTGTGCGTAAGGGTTAAGCAAGCTTACAGTGGACGAGGGTCTCCACAAAAACAAGATGATTATCACACGTTCATGCTCACCAGCAGACCTGCTAGACTGGATAGTAAAAACCACATAAAAGCGACATGTTCGTGTTTGGCTTGAACATAACAGACGTGCTTTTCTGTTCATACTGTAATGTCTGGAGGGGGGAGTCTTTAAATATTACCACGAATTAGTCCCCTTTCCCACAAATGTCATTCAGGAAAGACGTTTGGTTGACGTTTGAGGTTCCGCGTCTCTCTGTGTTGTTTGGAACTTACAGTCTGGATCTATAGGAATTTTCCTTTTAGTATATGAAATTTTTCTATAGCACCAAACATATGTTCAGTGGGGGGAGGGGGGGGGTTCGCTTACATTTCTCACTGCCCTTTTGAATGTGGAATGAACGTGTTCACTAGAGACATGAACGGTTATTTTAGGTGCATAGTATTTGTTAATACCCTTGATGTAGAGTTACATTTTATGACACATAACAAAGTTATATAATAAAACACATATGTATAAGACCTTTAAGTATATTTCAAAACATATTAGCCTATTTCCAGCTAAAAATTGGAGATAATTTTGCACTTTCTAGAAATAACCTAAATTATGTTTTGAGAGAATAAGACAATTTTAGGTTTGGTAATAAATAAATAAATAAATAAATAAATAAATAAATAAAACCCACATACGGCATAAGGCTTGACATACAGGCTCAGTAATGTTAGATTTGCAATAATGTTAGAAAGTGATTTTATCTAATCCAATTTAATCCAATTTAATGAAGAGTAATGCCAGTTGAAATGAATAAGATAAGCCATCTTAGCGTGTCTGCTTCCAAATACATGGCAGATTTCTAAACTGATATTGTTTCATGTCAATCAAACGGAAAAAAAAAGAATAGTCTGTTGTGTGCGATGCTTTTGCTGCAGGCCATGCTTTAAGGAATCTGTTTATTTTAAGAGCGTGTTTTTGGCTGAGCAGTTTCAGGAATCGCATTCATGCTACAGTACATGCAAAACAGCTTTGCTCTCACTTTCGCAATGGCTCTAAGGTCCGAGTCAGTCTGTCCCCTGCAGGCAGCGAGACACTTCAAGTCAAATCAAGATTAGAATGATGGAATGCTCATCACTGGCATGTCATAAATGCTTTGTGCCTTAAACGATAGAAGCTAAATAATGAATAATGAAATGCTGATCTCCACCTGAGATCCATACATCGAGTGTAGAACCACAGGAGGTCTTCATTTCAGACGTCTATCAAGTCAGCTTTGGTAAAAATGGGATTGCATATACAGTACAATATACACTGCAATGTACAGAACAGTACCTACCTTCACATGGCAAGGTAGCGGGACCAGGCGGCATCACAGGTCAGGTCCTTATAGTATGCACTGGCCAGCTACTACCTTTTCACTGAGATATTTAACCTCTGTAGTTTTCAGTGATTACTACTATTATTCCATCCACACTCAGCACCAAGCTGGAGAATCTTGGACTCTTCTCTGTATCAGTGCACTGTTTAAAAATGGTAAATTTTACAGTAAAGAACTGGCAGCTGTGGTTACCAGAATTTTACCGTAAAAAAAGCGGTAGCACCGTTATTGCACTGTAAAAAAAACAAATTTTACGAAAAAACAAACAAACAAACAAAAAAAAAAACGGCAGCTGTGGTTGCCAGAAGTTTACTGTAAAAAATGCGGTGGCAATGTTTTTGGTTCTACAGGATTGCACTCATTATCCTGCATATTTTGCGGATTTTAATTGTTCTTTTTTTTCGAGCCTGGCCGGGAATCAAACCCAGACCCTGGAGGTGCAAGGTGACAGTGCTAACCACTGCACTTCCATGCTTGCTATGCAATTGTTGTCATTTTTAAAATTTTTTTATTTATTTATTTTTTTTATACAGTGTGGATCTCTAACTTACTGACTGGCAGACCACTTGCCAAACGGATGGGCAGACATGTCTCAGCCTCCTTGGAGCACTGGAGCCCTCCAGGGTTGTGTCCTGAGCCCCCTGCTCTACTCACTGTATAGGTATGACTCTGTGGCCACTGCCAACTCCACCACCATCATCAAATTCGCTGATGACACTGACGACACCGTCGTTGTGGGCCTCATCCCTGACAACAATGAGAAGGCCAACCTGGCGGAGATTAGAAATCTGGAGAACTGTTGATAGTGGACTTTAGCACAAACCAGGAGAGAATCTACCAGGATCAATGGTGACTTTCATTACATCAGTCTCGCACCACTCGCTTTTTGTACTTCTGTCATGTTTAATTGCTAAAACTCAGTTGCAATCGTCGATCTATCTTCCTGTATCTTCGTCTTCCCATTACTCAGGACATGTCACGGTCCTATCATGTCAATACGGTGAGCTCAGCAGCATCATTACCACCCTAGACACTCGAAGGGTTTCTAACCCTAACCCTAACCCAGCACCATAAAGAACACCCTGCAGGAAACATCACAGATTTGGGAACAGTATCATGCAGGACAGATGAACTAATCTACAAACTAGCTGCATTCTTTCTATAGCAAGTGGTGCTGGAGCAAGGCCAGGAAGATAGTGAAGGCCCTCAGGTACACCAACAATGGTCTATTCTCTCTTTTGCGGTCAGGGAAGCACTGCCGAGCAACCACAGAGCAGATGATGAGGAGGAGCTTCTTCCAGCATTTATTGATTGATTGATTGATTGTTTCAACCTATTGTTTTGTGACTCCAATAGAACTACCTCACCTTACTCACCCTGTTTGCACTAATCTCCATATATATATATATTTTTTGGTTGTAGTTGTAGAACAATCCTGGGGAACCATGAAATAACACATATGGCGTTAGGTAATGAAGTAATAACAACAGTCAGTTGCAAGAACAGTATTATCATGCGCATTTAACAATGGGGTAGCGGTGGCTCAAACGGTTAGGACCCTGCGCTCTGACCTCAACTTCTTAACCAGGTGCTGTAAGGTACATACAGTCCAGACCAAAAGTTTGGACACCCCTTCTCATTCAGTGAGTTTCCTTTATTGTGTTCTTTCTTGTGTTCTTTAGCCCAAACGCGTCTCTTCTGCTTGTTGCCTGTCCTTAGCAGTGGTTTCCTAGCAGATCTTCTACCATGAAGGCCTGATTCACACAGTCTCCTCTTAACAGTTGTTCTAGAGACGTGTCTGCTGCTAGAACTCTGTGTGGCATTGACCTGCTCTCTGATCTGAGCTGCTGTTAACCTGCGATTTCTGAGGCTGGTGACTCGGATGAACTTATCCTCCGCAGCAGAGGCGACTCTCGGTCTTCCTTTCCTGGGCCAGTCCGCATGTGAGCCAGTTTCTTTGTAGCGCTTGATGGTTTTTGTGACTGCACTTGGGGACACTTTCAAAGTTTTCCCAATTTTTCCAACTGACTGACCTTCATTCCTTAAAGTAATGATGCCACTCGTTTTTCTTCACTTACCTGCTTTTTTCTTGCCATAATACAAATTCAACCTCTTTGAATGAGAAGGTGTCCAAACTTTTGGTCTGTACTGTATGACAAATAAACGAATCTTATCTTATCTTGTTTGCAAAACCCGTCAAGCACCATGATGAAACTGGCTCTCCTGAATGTTCCTGTTTAAAGGAAGATTATTGCATACTTTGGATGCCTTCAGCATTGTATTACAATTTAGAAAGAAATAAAAATCATGAAAGTCCACGGAATTAGAAGGCGTGTCCAAACTTTTGACTGGCAGCGTGCGTATGTTGAGACGATCATAACCGCTGCTGCCACCCATTTGCACATTTTTTAAAAACTTTTCTCTATATATTTTATTCTTGCTTTGTATTTGCAAACTTTAATATTTAATTTTCTTTTTTTGTGTGTTGATTTTATTTTTGCTGCAATTTTTATCTGAGTGTTATTACAATAGATTTTTTTTTTCCTTCTGTTTATTGGCAGTCGTTTAAGCATTTCACCGTGCATGGTTGTTTATGTGACAAATTAAATTAGAATTAGAATTTACTTATTCCATTATTTATTTATCTAGCAAACTGATTTAGTGAATTAATCTGCAAACAACCGCACGTTTTTTTTTTTTTCCAACTCTGCGGTCTGTTAGCAGTTAAGAGCCGCAATATGCAAATAGCTCCGCATAAGCCTTACTGACAAGCTGTCATTCTTTTGTTTCCCTTTGTATATAGTGTGTGTAAGTGTGAGTGTGAGTGTGAGTGTGTGTGTGTGTGTGTGTCCAGGCTGTGACTGGGTCACTAAGTAATTAGTAGTCCAGGTGTGAGCTCTTACAGTTTCCAAGGAATCCCAACTGAATTTTCGTGTATAAGCAAATGAGTTACACATACACACAGGGGAAACCCCACACACACGCCCACACACTTACACATAAACACACACACCCTCCCACACACACATACACACACCTGTCTTGAACAATTGACTGAATAACAGTTTTTAACTGCATGACGTCACTGAGAGAGACAGAGAGACGTTCAGTTTAGCAGCTTGATGTGTGTGTGTGTGTGTGTGTGTGTGTGTCCATCTCACTCACACATTCACACACTTTCAGTAAGCATTTTATCCCAGTCTGGGTCACAGGAGCACCGGATGAGACGCCAGCGCATAGCATGAAGAACTGCTTGAGAATCCTCAAAAAAGTTGAATTTGTGCATATAAAAGATATAAAAACACAGAAACAGAGACACTTGGGACATTTGATCAGAATTGCATAAGCGTGTGTTTGCTCCTCCATGAGATAGAGGCGGAATTGGTTGCTGAGATGAATGGAGAGGCGACTGAGGGCGACGGAGGCAGCGCCCCCCTGTGAGAGCTGAGCCCCAGGTGTCTGAGGACATGCCGCAGCAGCTCCAACGCACCCTCACACTCATTTGTTCGCTTTAGCTGATATAAACCACTGTCACCTTTGATGGATTCCTCTTCGGGTTCCAAAAATATGTCAAATGCATCAGTAGTACTAAATGCTATGGGAACATACACAATGCATACATTTGCCACCCAGAAGACACAAGACATAGCAATAAAACATTTGACAATACGTTCTATAGTTTAAACTATGCAATTCATTTCAAGCTACATAATAAACACTGTGAAATGTGCCTTATACTGCTGAAAATCAAATAATAACAGTGTAAATTAATACATGTAACGATGAAGCGTACTAGCCGCTAAAGACAAAGCCAGAAGCAGAGGACAATGGAGCCAATCAGAATCAGGAAGGTTCTGGCCGGTATTGACCAACTTGTAGTCTCTGACTGGCTGGAAATTATGTCAGTTATATCGCTGTGATAGTTTGAGCTTTGTGATTTTGAGCGCACGCAAGAGATGAACTCAAACGTGCCAGAGAAAGCGAACTTTAGCGTGCAAAAAGTGTTTGAGCTCACGCCAGATAGAGTTCGATGTGCAAGAAAGAATTTTTTTATTTTTTTTGCTCAGGATTGTGGCAAGAATATAACACCATATTTGTCTAGTTAATAACTGCTTCCCTGTTGTTGCGATGTTCCTCTGAACTGTATATGTTGAGTTTCGATCTTTCATTGATGCTAGGTAACGTGAGCATGAGCTTCCGTGAGGTTCATGCCTCACATCACTGCTTTGTTGGCTAACGTAAGCCACAATGCTAACTATCTTCTCACACAAGGCTGAATCCCAAATGCCTCTGAACAAGGACACTAGTTGGTGTGTGTAACCCTCTACATACAGTAGCTTTCCATTTTATGCTATTTGGGATTCAATGCCGGGGCAGTGAGTTAGTGAGTTAGCTGAGGCTATTTTAGAGTAGAATAAGTGAAGACATAAAGAGAAATTGTCGCAAGACAGAGATTAAGCACAAAATAAGAACATATCACAACCACTATAAAGAATGAATTCTTTAAAAAAGTCATTTACATCACCAAAATGTGATTAAATAAGGTAGCCCTTGAAACTCTTGGGGATTTTAGCCATTTTTTGTTCTGCTGTTTTTTTAAAATTAGCATATAGAGTTTAGGGCTCAGCATTGTGCAGTATAGACAGATATATCTTTTTTTTATCAGCGCAACCTAGGCAATATTTTTTTTGTATTTTTTTTTTGTATTTTTCTCCGATTTTCTAACTAATTTAGTCGTGTCCAATTCCTCCCCATCACTAGGGGGCTCCACATTAAGGCTACTGCTACCACTACTATCACCCGCCAGCCAACAGCCTCTTTTCGAACTGCCCGCTCACGCACTATTGGGGGCGGAGTAACACACTCGGAGGAGGGCGCTATTCGCTCCTTCTGTTTGCGTGAACTCACAGACGCCCCTGATTGGCTGTAGAGCCGTGATTAACGTGGGAGCACTAAGTACCTCTTTTCCCGCCCCTCTGAGAGAGCCTATCGGTCAATCAGCTCTCTCTAGAACTCCGGCTGCGAGAAGTTACAGCATACATGTGTTTATTTATTGTGCATGACACAAAAGAACAAAAGGAAAAAGAATGTTTGACTCTGTAAATGGCCTCCACGAAGTCCAGATCTCTCCACTCCATGTGGTTTTTTCCTGTTGGGCTACGCAAAGGAGGATGTGCACCGGACAAAGCCTCGCACCCTTGAGGACTTGGAGGTATGGATTCAGGAGGTTCTCAGCAATATCCCAAACCACTTTCTTTAGAAGATTGTGCATTCCATCCCTGGCCGTTTCAGGAAACTGATTGACGCAGATGAAAGATTTGCTTTCATTTTCCTATGTTATAAATGACACAGGGGTTAAAAAAAAAAAAAGTTTCTCAATCCAACATGGGGTCACATGCTGTCCGAAGTGTGATTGTCAGAGAATCCCCTCTTTTGTTTTCTTTATTATTTTAGAAAAATATCACCTCACTACATCCTGTAGATGGTTACTATGAACAACTCACTTTTAAATGAAGCGTGTCCTGTACGTCATAGAGGGTTTTAGAGTAGAAGAGTTCAGGAATAAAAAATAAAAAAAATTAGGCCTGTCAATATTAATGCATTAACACATTACTATATTTAAGCACTAATTAATCACATGAACAAATTTGACCCTAATGGCTTCACATAACCTAAACATGAACGTACTTGGCTGTGTGTGACAATGGCAACTTTAACCCAGATAATAAAACGACTGAGGAAACATCACCAGGTTTGCTGAATGGAAACTGGTATAATAAAAATCGTCTAGATAAAAGTTTGGATAAAAACAAAGTTGTGTGCTCGAGCTACCTTCAAGGGGAACTATTTTTACAAGAACATATTACCTGTAAGACACTGAAAAGGCTGCGAACATGAGGCAGTTGGCAGAAGCTACTTTTATTGCATTTACTGGAGACGACTGTACATCAGTACGTAACGATAACCACCTCAGTGTGAAATAACACCTCTAATCAGAGACAAATGGCAACTGCACTCATTCACTCTGTGCGTGTTAAAAGCAAAAGACTTTTAGGACATTTTTGCCGAAGCTACTGTAGCTATGTGCTAGCCAATTGCGCTAGATAAGTTGAAAAGTAAATAGTGGACATGGTCACCGCTATAGGAGCAGAAAGGGCTCGCAATATGATTACTGCTGCAGTTTACCATTCGAGAGATTTTCATTTGACATTTGTTAAATGTTAACATTTGAGATATTATAAAACTGAACGGTTTCCTCTAATCAACTGTTTGTCACTCATTTCTTTATTCCAACATTGAACATTTACAATACAAGTAAATCTGACTGTTTTAAAGTTGTGATTAATCGGGATGACAGTGATTAGCTAGATTACATTTTTTTTTATGATTGACAGCACTAAAATTATATATACTGTTTTGAAACCTAGTTCTTAGTGAAAAATGTCGCCTCTGTTTGCTGCGTGTCCGAATGAGCTGCAGAGTCTCAATCACATTTACAGGTTCCTTAAGAAACACAACATGCTAACAGTCAACATCCAGGAATTCTGTCAGATATTTCAGGCACAAGAACAAAACGAGTGTGCATGGATTCGAACAGCGGAAGTGATTTACAGTGTGATCTGGAGGTGATTGATGGTGGATCTGACGACTCTATACTTGCGGGTTTTTTTCCTGTGGGATTCATCTTCGTGTCCATCAATAAAATTCCTTAAACAAACAATCCATGTTTTCCCTTTATTTATTGCAGCTTATAAAGTATGCCAATGAGTCAATCATCTGTTTTCCCAAGCTGTGAAGATAAGATAATGGGGGCGGAGAGCACACACACACACACACACACACACACACACACACACACACACACACACACACACACACACCATCAACGTACTGGAACAAAACCAAGAAGGTAAAAATGTGTGAAGTCATACAAGCATACTTTAAGCAAGAATTTGGACACACACACACACACACACACACACACACACACACACACACACACACACACACACACACACACACACACACACAAAAAAA
>JAAGKR010013832.1:0-13066 GCA_011419295.1 Clarias macrocephalus
AGAGAGAGAGAGTGTGTGTGTAGTTTGTAGACAATTTGCTCGTAAACTGAGCAGAACAAAAGTATGCAGTTCCACTTTTACACTTGGGGGCGGAACCTAGGAGCCTGAAACCGGAGACCCCCTTTACAGACACACACACACACACACACATACACACACACACACACTTGTGCTTTGCTCTTTCAGTAAAAAATGGGCGTGCGGTTTCTGTTTTTGATACATAAACAAATATTGTTTACACTTAATAACTATGATTAAAATACTTGAAAATATTTATATTACACTATATAATATCATATCTGGTTTTAAACAAGTAAATAATACTAATAATAACAATAATAATAATTAGTGTGTTTTGTTATTTTAGCATTTCTCAATCTGGAAAAGAAATTGATAAAACACACAAAATCTGGTGTGTGTGTGTGCGTGAGATTTGTAAGTCAACACACACACACACACACACACACACACAGACACACACACGAGCTGTTCAGTACATCATCAGCATGTAGGATTGTCATGAACAGAGCAGGAGGTGAAAGCACTCAGTAGACTGGCATTGATGACATCATTATTCACTATTTAAATATCATGGACCGTATAGACATATTGAAACGCGCGCGCCACACACACACACACACACACACACACATATATATGACACCAGACCCTGACCCCTGACCCTGCCCCCCCCCCCCCCCCACCTCATCTCATCTCACCTCACCTGCACAACCGTCCTGGTTATATCTGAGTTCTGTAGGCTGTGATCTCTAACCAGCTCCAGACTGAAGTGCACGTGTGTGTGTGTGTGTGTGTGTGTGTGTGTGTGTGTGTGTGTGTGTGAGAGAGAGAGAGAGAGAGAGAGCCATCAGGACCTGCTGATGTTTTCCCTCCAGAGTCTCGTTGTCTTGTGCCTTCTTCTCCCCACCGCCCGCTCCAGAAGCCTTCTCATGCTCACATTCCCTGCTAGGAATCATTTATTACCTGCACCACAGCCTGAGGACTCACACACACACACACACACACACACACACACACACGGCCTGGCTTAATTATAATGAAAATAAATAATAATAAGGAAGAAAAAATAAAGAGAAGCTCTGGTCTGATTCAATCCAAATAATAATAATAATAAGAAGAAGAAGATCAGTGAAGTGAAATACTCTGGAGAAACATGAACACTGAATACTCACATAATCCATGGTTTTGAAACGTGCATTATTTCCTAAACTCAGACTCCAGTATTATTCTGTGTTTTATAATTCTGAACAGAAAAGGAAATCTTCTGCATTTTAAAAATCAGAGAGTTGGTCATCATATAATGGTTACTCAATAAAGACAAAAAGAAAATTATTTTTATTCAATAATTTATGTTTATTTTTAAATAAAAAAGAGGAAAAAATCCTAAGTACATTTTGTATGTAAAATATTTATTGCTTTGTGCATGAAGGATAAACAGAGCGGGGGGGGGGGGGGGGGGCAGGGGGGGGGGTTGTTTCCCTTTAATCTGTTCATGATGTTTTAATTATAGAGTCTATCTTTACAGCCTGAAGGGGTGTGTGTGTGTGTGTGTGTGTGTGTGTGTGTGTGTGTGTGGTGCACACACGCTGGGGTGTCACTGGGGTGTCATCAGAAGGTTATGAGCTTCAGTCCCAGCCTCTGTAGCTCACTTTGGAACGAAGCATCGGCTGAGCAAGTACATTGAAGTTAATTCTATTTTCTATTTTATAAAAGTTGTGGAACCTGTACATGTTCGAGCTCAGGTGTGCAGAGACGCAGAGATCAGACTGAGCGGCTCAGATCATCTCCGTGCTGCCAAGTAAAGTTCATAGTTGCCACAATTAGTTTTTTACCTTTTCTTGTCTAAAATCTAATACATTCTCTCTCACACTCTCTCACACACACACACACTGAATCACACACTGAATACACTCAGTGTAGAATAAGCTTTAATTATAATAAAGATCATTTAACACACATCTCAAACTCGTCTCTGTCTCTCTACACATCGGCCACAGGACTCAGGAAGTCCTCACTGAGGTCAGAGGTCAACTGAGGGTGAATCAGTTGCACCTGGGTGTGTGGAGGATGTAGGTGTGTGTGTGAAAAGCGCAGGTGTGTGTCCTGCATGCAGGAGAAATCCACACCCTCCTCACACTCCTGCTTGACCGGACAGAGCGCCGAAGAGTCGGACAGGTTGAAGAGGACGGTGCCGGGGTGCAGGACAGACGAACCGCCGCACTCCTGCTCCACTGCTACGCTGCTAACGCTAACCAGCACTGAAGGACAGACAGGGAGGAGGAGAGGAGGAGAAAGATGAAGGAGAGAGAAGGGATAAGAGGCCCGGTGAGAGGAGAGAGAGAGAGATGAGAAAAGGGCAGAAGTCAGGGAAGAGGCGAGGATGAGAGAGAAGGGAGAAAATATGGAGAGATTAGATTGAGAGAGAGAGAGAGAGAGAGAGAGAGAGAGAGGAAGGATGATAAAAGGATGATAAGAAGGGAAAGTGAAGAAGATGGAGAAAAGGAGAGCAAGAGATGACAGAAAGAGAGGAAGGCAGAGAGGAGGAGAAAAAAGGATGAAGAAAGAACAATGAGGGAGGAGGAGGAGGAGGAGGAGGAGGAGGAGGAGAAAATAGAGTGAGATAGAGAGAGTATGGAAGAAAGGGATGAGGAGAGAAGGAGAGACAGAGGGAAAAAAGGGGGATTAGTACAGAGGAAGATCGAGGGATTAGGAAAGAAGGTTTGGGGAGGAGAGAGAGAGAGAGAGAGAGAGGAGTCATTTTTTGTCATTTAATAAAATAAAAAGAACAGAAATTAATAAAAAAGTAAATAAAAATAAAACAGTAAACGTACACTATATGGACATGAGTATTTGTCCAAACATGTTCATTATTGAATTCAGGTGTTTCAATCAATCAGGTCCCTTTTCCCCAGTGAAGGACAATACTGAGACATCTTGGACACTTTTATACTTTTTTTTACTTTGTGTCCACAGTTTGTTGAAGGCCCTTTTCTATTCCTACATGACTCCGCCCCAGTGCACAAAGCGAGGACTATAAAGCCACGGTGTGATGAGTTTGATGTGGAAGAACTCGAGCGGCCCGAACACAGAGCCCTGAGACCTCAACCCCATCGAGCACCTTTGGGACGAACTGGAACGGAGATTGTGAGCCGGACCTTCTCGTCCAACATCAGTGTCTGACCTCATGAACGCTCAACAGAATCAACGAAAGGCTCGAACTCACACAGAAACACTCCAACAGCTTGTGGACGGCCTTCCAAGAAGAGTGGAAGCTGTCGGTAAGGGGACCAACTCCATATTGAAGTGTGTGTATGGATACAATGTCATTGCAGGTTGGGCTAAATACTTACATACATAGTAAACTGCGCCTGTGTGTTTTTTTTCATTCTGCTCATACTGACATATCACTCGTACCTTGTGTTGCTGCAGCAGGAGAGGAAGATGAAGGCAGCTGCAGATGAGGAAGGGTTAACGAGTCTTCCATCAGTGACGTTTCTTCACTTGCTACTTCTTCTGTCGCTTCGTCTTTCAGAGCGTAACTCGCCAGCTGGATCTTCTCCGCGTGATCGTACTGTAAGCCCGAACCAGACTCTGTGCTGTTCACCTCCGTTTCTGCGCCTCTGAAAAAAGAGATCGTCAACATGCCATCCCCTCCTCCGCCTAATCCGTCCATCCTCTTCTCACACACTCTGTCTCCATCCGGAGAACTGATGGCTTCCGATCTGTCTTTATCATTCACTCTCTCTCCATCTGCAGCAGCGCTGGTCTCGGGTCTGTACTCCGGAGGCTGTAGAGTCAGAGACGGAGCACCGTACGGCAGGGTTCCTGTGGACGAGAGGAACCTGGGGGAGGAAGGATTGAAGGTCCCGTTAAACAGAAAGCCTTTATCGCCTTCCGTCCGATGCCGTTCTGGGGCTCGGGAAGGAAGAGACGCGTTTGATGTCATCCGTTCAGCAGAGCGCGACATAGGACATGGGGACAAATCCTCGTGTCCTTTACTGCTCTCGTCTTCGGTACTGTGGT
The DNA here is from genome assembly GCA_011419295.1 of Clarias macrocephalus. Taxonomy (NCBI): domain Eukaryota; kingdom Metazoa; phylum Chordata; class Actinopteri; order Siluriformes; family Clariidae; genus Clarias; species Clarias macrocephalus. The sequence goes on from JAAGKR010013832.1 coordinate 4,045, forward strand.
TCCCATCTGATTCGCTGAAAGAAAAAACAGACAGAGAGAAAGAGAGAATTTTAAACATACATTACACTCATCCTCACGTCACCAGACCTCAGCAATGACACACAGAGCGCAGTAGCGCGCAGCAGGGCGGCCTAAACCCAGTTACATCAGTATTTACACAGGAGAAAGTTCCTTGTGTTCAGAGTCAGGTTATGGGTGGTGGTGGTGGTGGTGTGTGGGTGGTGTGTAAGTCGCTTGTTATTCTTACCAGGGTTTCAAAGTTTGTGCTTAGCTAATAGTTGAACACATTTACAGCCAATTATTAATTAATCATCAATAATTAATGATAATAAAAGGCACATGTTTATTTTGGTCTATTTTAATAGAATCACTTCTAGCTACACAATCGCAGCAAATTAGCTCTGTGAGACAATGTAACAAAGCCGAGAGCTTCAGGGAAACATGGTGCAAAACAAACATTATCGGTTTGTACATTCTTTACAGCAATTAATCTATTAATCATTAATCATTAATGTCCATAATGCATTAAGTACATTAATGAAATACATTAATTACATTAAATATCCCACAATCCCTTTGGCTTCTCGCACTAATTCTTAATAAAAATAAAAAAAACATCATAGCTGAGACAAGAAAACGATCCAAGTGTCACTAAATAACCTCTGACCAGGAAGGAGATTCTCACACCAAAGTACCTTCGAGTGGTGTGTGACATCAGCACTGTGGGTAAGTGTGTGTTATTGTGTGCATTTGTTTGTGTATGTTTGCACTGGTGTGTGTGGGTGTGTGAGTCAGAAAGAGACTGAGCGTGAGGTCACCTCCGCCAGGTGCACATCAGCTTTGTTCACAAAAGAGAAAAGCATGTAAAGGAGAACCTGAAAAACGCTGTCTGCAGGGTGTGTGTGTGTGTGTGTGTGTGTGTGTGTGTGTATTGTGGTGGTCTAATGCTGAAGAGGAGGTTTTCTTGCTCCCTTAGGCTAAAGGGCAGGTAAATAGCACAGGGTGATTTATATCTAACACACACACACACACACACACACACACACACACACACACACAGGGCTACTAAAGGTGAATGAAATGATTAAGCTTTAGGCTGGTGAGTGACAGGATCATATAAATACGGTTTAATTTCCCGTGTTGAGTGAACGCCGCGCTGCTTCCGTTTGCATACACACCTGACACGCAGACACTACGCAGGCTGATTCTCTCACACACACACACACACACACACACACACACATTAACACATGTCAGAGCGTTGATCACAGCATAGAAATCTCCAAATAATATAAAAAGTAATATTGCAGATAAACTCAGATCAGACTTAGTGCTATTAACACTGGTATTAGTTCTAGTAATAGGAGACATGTTAGTATTGTTGGTGTTACTATTATACTGTTAGTACCACAAGTATTTCTTTTTAAAAATTTATGCTAATGATAGTAGTAGACGAAATATTGACATATTAAGTACAGCAAAAGTATACAGCAGGTGTTATTATTGGATTTAGAATTAGGATCGTTTGACGTTGTGCTATTAGTAATTGTAGTATTAATTGTAGTAGTATTAGAAATACTGTTATTGGTATTATCAGAGTTAGTGGTACTGTATACGAATATTTCATAATATCACTATGAGTGGAAATGTTAGGACTAATGTTTGTAGTACCCCTGAATTCATAAGAGGTGCTAGTGTTGGTCCACTGATTAGTATTAGTGACAGGAGAGTGAAATGTTATCAAGAGTAGTTTTAGTAAAGATGTAGCTATAGCTTGTAGTAGTAGCAGTATGGTACTACTGCTAGCACTATAGAAAATGTTATTGTTGGCATTAGCAGTAACTGCAGCGTACTGTTAGTATTATCAGGAGTGATGATGTCACTGTCTGTATTATCAGTAGTATTAACCGTTTGTAGTCTGTAGTAGAGAGTTTGTAGTTGATAGTAGGTGTAGACGCGGGTCGATATATTATTGCTAGCAGTATTTATTATAATGAAAGTGGAGACAGGGACAGTCGTACTAGGATTATTCGTTGGTCTCAATATTAATAGTAGGAGTAATAGTGGTAGCAGCATTAGTAGAGATATAGGAGTGATAGTGGTGTACTGATGTTAGTGCTATTAGAATGTATTAGCGCTGCTGGTCTGATCACGAGAGGAGTGCGAGTAGGCATTCAGTTCTAAGACTGAGAGTCAAGATAAGTAACATTATTAGTAATACTGTAGTTACTGTAATATTGATAGTTTCAGTGTTATAAGAAGTGGCGGTGTGAGTGTTGGTGGGCGCAGGATCAGTAAGTCCTGAATCAACATCCTGGTGTTTAGTTTGTGTGTGTGTGTGTGTGTGTGTGTGTGTGTGTGTGTGTGTGTGTGTCAGCTGTGTGCAGTGCATCTGTTTGACTCTTGCTCATCCTGATCATGACATTACTGACAACAAGTTACCAGTTACACACCGGTTCATAGAGAAACACCTGGAGTTGTAAAATATTCTCATTGTGTAACTGTTAGAGTCGATGTGCTGAACAGAGCGAAGTGAAGGTCTGGACACTGAAGAGAGTCGAGTTCAGGTGAACACAGGAAACTTCTCACACTGCTGTTATAAATAAAGCAAGTAGAGCTCAAACATCTGCTGAATCCTGAGCTGGGTTCTCTCTCACACACACACACACACACACACACACACACACTGACCCCTGAGATTTGTTCCGCACCTCATTTGCCTACAGCACATTTGCGTATCGTTTCCAGCTCGCCTGCTGCCCCTCACCTTTTGGACGGGTTCCGGTCTCTCTGCCGCCGGTTTTTGAACCAGTTGCTGACCTGAGTGAGAGACAGTCCCGTTACTTTGGCCAGGCTCCTCTTGTCCGCCGGTGACGGGTATCGGTTGCGCGCGTACGCGTCCCGCAGCGCGTTCCGAGAGCGCGCCTTGAAGCAGTACACCGTCTCCTCTCCGTCCCAGATGGTGCGCGGCAGCGGGAACTTCCGGCGCACGCGGTACTTGTCCACGGCGCCGAGCGGCCGGCCGCGCGCCTTCTCCGCCTCCGTGTAGCGCGCCTTGTACCAGAGCTCCTGCAGCGCGGCGTGGCACGCGGGACTGAAGCTGTGGCCCTGCAGGATGCCGTACAGCTCGCCGTAGCGCGCCTGGTGGAAGGCGACCAGAGCGCGCGCGCGGAGGACACTCTCCCCGCCGCCGCCGCCGCCGCCGCCGAGCGCGTGCAGGAACCGGGCCAGACGGTCCACCCGTCCCGCCTGCTGCAGCGCCTCGCACACACACGCCACCTGCTCGGCGGAGAAGCACAACGGAGACGGAGACGAGGAGGATGAAGATGAGGAGGAAGATGATGATGATGATGATGATGATGAAGGAGAGGAATCGGCAGCGCGCGCGAAATATTCCAAATCACCCGCGTCCTCGGCGTCTCCCCGCACGTCCCGGTGCGGCGCGCGGACCTCCGGTGTCTGACTCACATCCCGGTCACAGGAAGACATGCCTGAGGTGTGTGTGTGTGTGTGTGTGTGTGTGTTCACTCCATTCAGTCTCTCTTCCGCGTCGGGATCCGGTTACCGGGTGTCGGGTGTCCCGTCGCCAAAATGTCACTGTCACTCCTTCGAGGAATCCTATAGTGGAGGGAGGGGGGGAGGGGGGGAGGGGGGTGTTCCCTTCCCGAAAACTAGACTGGCTGAAATCGAAGGTGGAGGCGGGGCCAAAGAAACGTTAACCTGTCACTCAGGTGCGCAGGTGTTTCCTGTGGAGAGCCCTGATTGGCGAGGGGTCACGCAGAGGCGGAGCCACCGCAGACCTGGTCCTATCACAGAGAGAGAGAGGAGAAACCCCGCCCTCTGCTAGCTCACCTGCGCAGGTGACCGCTGGTGTGTCTCTAATTCATCCGCTGCTCTGAATGACACCGGAGCAGCAGCTGACCTCCGGCTCGGGGCTCTTTGGGTCCTCATGGCTCTGAAACTGAAGGAAAGTAAATGTTTACTGCAAGTGGAAGCTAAAGATTACCGCCAAGCAAAACTTTTCATAAAGGACACGCAACAAATCAAACGTTTAGCTACTTTCTTTAGAGGAGCTTCACCAGGACTCTGCGAGGGCGCCACCGCTGGCAGAGGGGCATGATTGAGGTGCACACGACCAATCACATACCCCTGCAGCTTAGGGAGCACCTTCTGTGTTTTTAGTCACTGTATTTCATTTGACTTTTTGACTTTTCACATGCACACCCCTAAACAACACTGGCATAACTTCCCTAAAGGTTATTCAAAAATAGGCTTATAGTTAGTTTTTATGGGTTTTATTCAGACTGGCAGAAACCCATGGCATGGATACACACCGCACCATGCACATCACCATGGAGGTATAATACACACATAGTGTGTGTCTGCGTTGGATTGTAATCAGCCTAATAGTCTTTACAGTGTGTAATTATTTACAAGCTTATTCAATATATTGAATAATAATATTTTCATTATGATCTATACGGTCGCGGGGGCCTGGAGCCTATCCCAGGAGACTTCAGGCACAAGGGGGGGGGTTACACATTGGACGGGGTGCCAATCCATCACAGAGCACACAGACAGACACACACACACACACTCACATACTACGGGCAATTTGGGAACTGCATGTCTTTGGACTGTGGGAGGAAACTGGAGTACCCAGAGGAAACCCACCAAGCACGGGGAGAACATGCAAACTCCATGCACACGGTCCCTGAGGCGGGAATCGAACCCGGACCCTGGAGGTGCAAGGCGACTGTGCTACTCCGGCAGGCCGACATGATATAACATTAAATGACTACATGTACATTTTTATATTAGATATTTAAGACAATATTACTGCTGGACTAAAGTCTTATTCTTTCACAGTTTCTACACTGGACCTTTAGGAATAGCTAAGGGCATTAGTTTGTTTTGACTCTACCAATATGGCGACAGGCTCCGCCCCTGGCTCCAAACACATAAAGGCAGAAATGACCCGATGTTGGTCCATGCTATAATACCTCCATACACACCACCATCTCTGTCTGCTGTTAGTTTGTATGCAGACACTGTGTGATGACAGAAACAATATGCAAACTAACATGTGATGTCATTAACAACATTTGCTAACACTGACCTAGACAGAAACAGGAAGGTTTGGGAAGAGATGAAGTCTCGTGTTTCTGAGTAACTTTAGGTAACATTAGAACGTGGATGGTATCAGCTCGTCTCAGGTTTAAGGGCGGAGCCGTCATGGTCAGCGGAAGGAGGAGAAGAGCGGACTGGTTTAACCAGTGACCGCTCCAGCAGGAGTTCACTCCAAGCTCAAAATATTAAAATGGAGTGCAGATACAGTATGTCCAGGTGTCCTGAGGTTAAGTTTGAAAACTAAATAACGGTTTAATAACCGGTTAGAAACAACGCGAGAGCCTGTAGTCAGAGTGAGAGAGGATCTAAACTTGTTCAGGTTTAAGGTTTCCACATGTTCACCAGGTGCCAGCTTTAGCTGTGAATCTTTCCAGGTGCAAATGAGCAGACTTTCACTTTCACAATTTAGTCAGACAAAACCTGGGCCTTTTTCCACGTCTGGGATTTGATTAAAGCTTTACATCAGACTTCTCACCTCCTCACCTGTCTGACACCTGAACCTAAATGCTCGTAACTCTGTCCTGCATCACTGTAACTGTATTGTGGTGTTTGGTTGCTGTTTTGACCATAACACACAATGTTTGTGTTTTGTTTTTTTTTGTTTTTCTGTTGTGTGACTCCAGTGACCGTGACCAGGCAGGAAACAGAAAAGAACAAATTGTCCTTCTGAAATCCACAGTGCGTGGCGAGGTGTGTGAGCTTCATCCAGACCACGGCCCGGCCAGTGCAGTTCTCCTGGGCAACACTTATGGCCTTGGTCTGAATTAAACGCCCAGCGTGCAGTAAACGTCTGTGATGTTCAGACAGCTCCTTCTGAAACAGATGAACAGAGACTGAATCCAGAAAAAAGTCAAGATGTAAGAAGAGTTCTGGTGGCTACATGAAACACTAAACCACCTGATAAATAATACAATTTTTGCAAAATGCATAATATTATTTTTGCATTTGCTCTGGTTTTTTTTTTTTTTTTTTTTTAACTTATTGCCAAGACTTTATCTAAAGGCTGTAATATAATTCTATAAATGTCAATACGCTCTTGGTAAAATAGCTTAGTCAGGAACTGTGTTCCTGCTAATGGAACTTATTATTTGTGTCTATAATAATAAAAAAAAGTGTTAAAGTGTGTACCACATTAAAACCCTGTTTTAAAGCCTGTAACAGTCGACCAACAACTTGCAAGTACTGCATACGTCTGTGTAAGTGGGTGTGTTAAATGTAAAAGTTTTGAGGGGGAAAATATGTGATACAACACTGATATAACAGTTATGTTAGTCTCAATAAAAAAACTCTCTCTCTCACTCCTTGTCTATAGCACTTATGTACATGTACATGTTCACAGCTGGTCTGGAGCCTATCACAGGGAACCCTGGGCAGAAAGCCGGGTACACTCTGGACAAGGTGCCAATACATTGCAGGGTGCACACACACTATGGGCAACTTGGAAACACCGATATTCCTAATGTGCATGTCTTTGGACTGGAGGAAACCCACCGAGCACGGGGAGAACATGCAAACGGCGGGAATCGAATCGCAACCCTGGAGGTGCAACGCGCCAGTGCAAACCACTACAGCTGCGTATCTACTGGACAATTACGCTGAGTAAATGACATATAACAACTTCTTCGCCAATTACATTCTATGAAGATAATGTACTTTTAATTTACTCTTGAATAATCTTGTCAGCTCAGCGGAGCGCGAAGTGTGAGTTTGAGAATCATCACACTGGTAAAGACAGCTCGGTTTAAGTTTCAACAAAATCACACGGGCTCATGTTGATGCGACTGAGATGCTTTTAGTATAAATATTTGAAGCACGAGGCTGAGCGGCTACAGTAATGCCATATTTCTGTGTGGGAAAATGCAGCCTGGCTAAATTACGTTCAACCAGTTCAAGCTCAGGTAGTGCAGCTTATTACTACAGCGCAGAGATCTTTCCTGAACATCATCCCAATATTCATGTCAACCTCATGTATTCTCTATATATCTTAATTCAAATTTCCCCTTTCATATAATAATAATCCAGTTTCAGTGATAAACTGTAGATTAAAATTGTAGTGTATTACTTAACAGCATTTGATATCTAAAGACTGAAATATAGCTTTATAGTTGATTGTAATCTACATAAATGTGCACATGCGTGAGTGCAGACACACACACACACACACACACACACACACACACACACACACACTTTCCCAAAAAAATTCACTCTGTAGAGTGCAGGATGTAGGTTTCTTTTGAGCCATGCATGTGCAGTGTAAAGGTTTTACATTTAAATGAAATGAACGGAATCCTGCAGAGTTCCTCACCTGGTTCTCTGTAGAATTCCACAACGCAGTGTTTGGGACGTGATCTTTCTGATGGCAGGAACTCAAACAAAGCCCACATTAACCCGTCTCCAGTGTGTGGCGTCAGATCTAAAGAGCTCTTTACAGTTCCACCAGTTCACAATGAAAATGAAACGCTGAAACATGGAGCACAGACAGTGTTGTGTTGTGTTGTTTGTGCCAAAACTTTATAATCTATTGATGAGGATGATGATGATGATGAAGAAGAGGATGATGATTAGAGTAGCTCTTGCTTTTGATTACACTCCAGTGTGACGGTTATGGTGTCACTGACTACCAGGCCAACACACACACACACACACACACACACTGTAAAGTGTGTGAACTCGTGTGTTGTGAATTCAGTGTGAGCTTGTGAGATTCCTGTGACACCTGGTCACTGATTAACACAGATTCCCTTCAAATGTAGGGAAAGAGATACATTGTATATATTTATTATCTCTATCAGGGACAAACATGTTCTGTAGGTTTCATTATTAAATCAGAGCAAGTGAACGACATGAAGTGAGTTAAAGACACGCAGACGGAGCGCGCGCTGGCCTGCAGGTGGGTTCGTCTCCAGAGCGGAACGTTAGAGAGCGCGAGCGCGTGTTTCCCCTCCGGAGGACTTTCAGTGTAACACCGCGGCGCGGAGCCGGTCTGAGCGACGCTTACAGTTAACTCTGCTCCGCGATTAAACCTTAAATAATAATAAATAATAACAACAACATGGACGACCAGGGCTGCCCGCGATGCAAAACGACAAAGTACAGAAACCCGTCTTTAAAGCTGATGGTGAACGTGTGCGGACACACACTGTGAGTATCAGCGCTGCAGGGGGTCAGAAGCACAACAACGCCTTTATTATTATTATTATTATTGTTGTTGTTGTTATTATTATTATGTGTACACAACCCCCCCCCCCCATTATTATTCTACTAATAATAATAAGATGAAGAGTGTTGAAGCTGATACAGTGGGTTTGTGTACAGAGGGGTGCCAATACTTTTTGGCAGACCTGCAGATGTCCAGCTGTAGTGTACAGTAAGCTGTGTGGAAGTGAAGGGGGAAACATTTCCAACATTTATGTATTTATTAAACTCTGCACTGTGTGTGTCCTTATTGTCAGTGTGTCAACACACTACAACGCAACGCAACACACTACAACGCAAGCAACACACTACAGTACAACACACTACAACGCAACGCAACACACTACAGTACAACACACTACAACGCAACGCAACACACTACAACGCAACGCAACACACTACAGTACAACACACTACAACGCAACGCAACACACTACAACGCAACGCAACACACTACAACGCAACGCAACACACTACAGTACAACACACTACAACGCAACGCAACACACTACAACGCAACGCAACACACTACAACGCAACGCAACACACTACAGTACAACACACTACAACGCAACGCAACACACTACAACGCAACGCAACACACTACAGTACAACACACTACAACGCAACGCAACACACTACAGTACAACACACTACAACGCAACGCAACACACTACAACGCAACGCAACACAC
>JAAGKR010013833.1:0-13066 GCA_011419295.1 Clarias macrocephalus
GAGATACGTTGATCCAGCATCACTGAGAGCTTTTTTATAGTTCAGTATGCTCTCCTTCCAAGCTATTTTGAATACTAACAATTTAGTTTGGCGCCATTTACGTTCGAATTTTCGAGCGGTTTGTTTTAAAGCACGTGTGTGGTCATTATACCAAGGAGCGAGTTTCTTATCTCTAATCATTTTCCTTTTAACTGGAGCTACATTATCTAAGCTATAACGAAGTGCTGACTCTAGATATTCATTCGCCTGTTCGAGTTCTGTGAAGTCAGATGGGGATCCAATCAAAGTTGATAACTCTGGAAGATTATTGATGAAGCTCTGTAAATTTGGTATTTGATGTAAATGTACGTTTAAGGCGGTAGCGCGGTGCTGTTTGTACATTATTACTATGACACGCTTTAATCGAGACAAGATAGTGATCTGAGATAACTTCAGACTGTGGAATTGTGGTTATATTTCCTATACTTAATCCGAAGGATAATATTAAATCTAAAGTGTGACCTGCTTTATGAGTGGGTCCTACTACACATTGATTTACTCCTACTGAGTCCAGTATGGACAAGAATGCTGTTCTCAGAGGGTCTTCTGGATTCTCAAAATGAATATTAAAGTCTCCAGCAAATTAAAGTCTCCAGCAAAAGTAAAAGTTTAATTAAAATTTTGTTTTTTAATTTAAAATGTTTAAAACTGTTTAAGGACATTTTTGTGCAAATGTTTTCATGCACATAGGACCGCTTTACTCTCTTAAACCATCACTAGATCTTAAGGATGTTAATTATACTTGATTTGGACTTACAGTATACTCCTCTGTATTTTTATATTTAATGAATTTCATTGTTGAAGGTTAAGTTTTCAAACTTTAGATCAACCATTTTTAATACGCTTATTTAGACTACCTCTGGGCTTAAATACACCCTTTACAATTCACTGTTCATATTGCAATTTCAGCATTTCACCTTTGTCAGTTAACACCTTCTTCAAGGTTCATACTGCTAAAACCAAAATCAAGCCTGTCTTAAAAGGAACTTTCTTTTGACTGTTTTAAATGACGTTTTTTAAGACTTAACTTTTATTTATTTTTATACCTTTATTTTGTTTCTGAACAGAAGAATATTATCTCTTTCGTTAAGCACTTTTCTATAATAATTCTATTCTATTGTAACCTTGTACATAAGTGCTTAAACTTAAAGTTCTTTATATTTATATATTTTGATTTAATTTCATATTCTTATTTCTAAATTTGAGTGTTCTATTTTTGTATTTAATTGTATACTAGTGCAATTTATTTCTCGCAGAGAAACCCTTCCTTCTTTTAGGTCATGAACAGTCTTATAAGCATTTCACTGAATATCACACTGTGTATGTGAGAAACATTTTAGTCTCACTCACTCACTCACTCACACATCATCTAATGATGAGCTTACTGCTGTATTCAGGGTCACAGGGTGCCTATCCCAGGAGACTTAGGGCACAAGGTGGTGTACACCCTGGACAGGGTGCCAAATCCATCACAGGACTCACTCACATACACACACTCATTCACACATTTCACAATTTGGGGATGCCAACCTAACCTACATGTCTTTGGACTGTTGGAGGAAACCGGAATCTCCGGAGGAAACCCACCAAGCACGGGGAGAACATACAAACTCCATGCACACAGAGATGGGAATTTACCCTGGCCGGGACCCAGAGGTGCAAGGCGACAGTGCTAACCACTACACCACCATGCTGCCAGAAACATTTTAATTTGAATGTAATAATAAATAATTTATCAAGTTATATATTTACACTATAAACAATTTATAAAATAATAATAATAAAAATATTACAGAATAAATCACACACACACAGTATATATATATATATATATATAAAACCTATTGAAATAATCATGTAATTTAATGTAGATTTCGTCTGGACCACAAGCTTCATTCTTCAGAAAGATCATGTTAGATAAAGAAATTAGGTAAAATCCCCAGTGTCTGCATTTATATTATTTTTGTTTTTTTGTTGAACAGAGGAATAATATATGATCAGGAGAGAAAAGCGGGCAGGGTGATTCTCTCTCAGATTTGATTAAAGAGCGCCACCTACAGGCAGGTTAAGGCCTCTTGAGTGTTTCTGTGTAAGTTCATACAGCACTAATCACAGACTAGTCTCATTCTCTAAGCTGCAGTCTATTTCCGCCACATATGGTGATTCACAGCGCACTCGAACTGCTCTAAATGTCTTTAATACAATATTAAATGTTTAATATTCTCTATAATTAATATTTTATTTTAACACCATACACAAGGAGGCTGTACAAACTGTACCTGTCTCCTGTGTGTTTCTGTACAGTGTGAATAAACAGCTCTGTAACACACAGGACAGGTAAAAACACTCAGTGAAATAATCGAAAGGGAAACGCTACAGGTTTAGCAGTGAAGGCGTTTCCGGAGGAGGGTCACTGGATCAGGCCAGTAAATATTCTGCTCGTTTTAGTTTCAGGTTAAAACCCGCTCACACACCCGGAGAGGCTTCAGTGCTCAGGTCTGTTTCAGATCACATGATCACATGACCTGATACTGCTCACACTTTCTCTGTTTTAGGAAGCGAAAGTCTTCATGATAGACATTAAGAATTAATTAAACACTCTAAAGTAAGAGATCAAATGTTAAACTGTGTTATGAATCATTATGCAACTCTGTAGTAATAACTAACAACATTCATCCAAATTAAATGATTTTCTTAAATTAAAGTATTGTTAGTGTAATCAATACACAGAGGTTTTTTTTATTGACCAGTGGTAGATGTACTGTTTCAGTCACTGTTGCCAACTTGACTAGTCAAACAACACCTGGTTACTAGGTCAACTTAGTTACTAACTGAGTACCATCAGTCACACACTGTTAAGAATTTATTTATTTTTGTTATCTATGAAACAGATAGGTCTTTAGTCGTCGCTTCATTCTAGTACATTTACATATATACAAGCTTATATACACTTAAACTGCTAAGGAGAATGAAATCATGATGGACCAGGATCCAGAAGATGAAAAGGACACACAGCCAGTGACTGGCGAGCTTTCTGACACAGAAGAAATTTCTAGCAACATGCTAACAGCATGCTAATGATGTTGCTAGGGGGCGTGGCATCATGATAAATGCGAAAGACTGATTGGTTGCCTGAGTAATATGAGCCCAACCTCATGTCTCTACGACAGAGGGATCCAGGGGTATATACCCTCTTGCGGCGCTTCAATCCGTCAAAATTGGTCTCAATGTTAAGTCTATGGGATTTTTTGGGGAGATTAATTGCCCCCCTGTGCCCCCATGCTAACTAATGTAGTTAGCATAATGCCAGCTACATGCTAATTAGCAAAACACCATGCTACCAAAATGCAAAGCACTCTAGCATCATGATATCAACATTCTACTGATATTGCTAGCAACATGCTAATATGGTTAGCATAATGCTAGCAACATGCTAATGAGCTAGACGTCATGCTAGCAGCATGCTAATCACACTAGCATCATGCTAGCAACATGCTAATCATGTTATTAGCAAAATGCTAATATAGTTACCATAAGGCTAGCGGCATGCTAATATTGTTAGCATCATGCTGGCAACATGCTAATCGTGTTAGCAACATGCTAAGTGCATGCTAATTATGTTGCTAGGGGTCGTGGCTTATGAGCATCATGATAAATGCAAAAGACTGATTGATTGCCTGAGTAAATGAGCCGACCTCCATGTCTCTACGACAGTGGGATCCACAGTTAAATTCAGTTTCAAAGTTCCTATGGAAGTTACTATTGTATGTTAATTGTCCCCTGCTGGGGCAGTTTACCACTCGCCCTTTAGAAAAGTCATGTCAAGCCCCCTTTCCCCGAATAAACCCACATAAAATAAATTCCCGAATGAACCGCACAATTTGCCACCTGTTTCATGGGTCTACGACGAATGGAAAGTGACGAGTCATGGACCAAATTCCCCATTATAAGTCAATAGGGCAAATTTGGGCACCTGTTTTGCCCCAGGGGTAAAACGTATACCCTCTTGCGGGGTATGTACCAACCCAGATTGCAAGACTCTTCAAATCCGTCAAAGTTGGTATCAATGGGATGTCTATGGGATTTTTTGGGCCGGTTAATCGCCTCCGCAGAGAATAATAAAAAAAAATTAAAAGAATAATAAGCCTGTGAGATTCTAATAGTAGTGCTTCGCTTCACAAGCACCACTAATAATAATAATAAAAGTTTAATTTTACATATTAGAATTTTACAGGGCTTTGTGGGAAGGCTGGGTCAGTGAAATATGGGAGTGCGACAGTGCTTATGTCCATGTTCAGGATGACCTTCCCGTTCTAACATAACATGGGATGAAATACTGAAATACTAAGCGACTAGATCTCCTAGATCATATTGATGTCATAGGATGGAGTCTTAGTAATGATACTTAACTTAATTAAAGAGTCTTAACCTTAAAACAGCATCTGCTTCTCTTCTTTCATTAAGACAGCAATAGATATGAACACACAGATGAGACCATTACAAGTTTGGAACCCAAAAAACTGCTGCTGGAGAAAATTGAAGAACTCGTCTCTGAGAACAATCAGCACTTCTACACTGCTGAGATCTACAACAAAGAAGTAGCAAGGAAGAACATCAGCAAGGCAAGGCATGAACATGGTGAGTGAATATTTTCTTATTCTATCATTTATTCTCTATTTTATTATAGTTTAGTCCTCATTTGCTGCATATTCCCTTTATGAAGAATGCTACCTGATGTTATCTAAAATTTAAAGTTATTGAGTCTGCTATTATCTGTATGTTGTGTTGTATAGACAATTTATACTAGAGTTTAGGTTTTTTGGCAATGTTTCATCTTTATTGTATTTTTAGATCATAATGTACCACATGAGAATGAAGAATCTTGTCATGTGCACAATCTTTCCTGTCTTCAAACCAATAGAGCCAGTACATGAGTGTAAAGGAGCACCAAATAACATAAATAGGTTACCACAGAGTTATATATAATAACGAGGTAACAAACATTTGGCTATATACAAAAAGTAAGCTAACAAGAAAATAAGTAGCTCTACACAACAGCAAGCTAACAAGACCAGCAAGTTAACAAGAGCAACGTTACGACATCAGAAGAATCCATCCATTTCTCTTCCCACAGGCCACTCATGTGCTTGTTCGGTCTGGACTACTGCAGCTCACTGCTGGCAGGCCATTTGTCCTCTACAGCTGATCCAGAATCTGGATGCATGGCTAGTTTTTTACCCCTCCTAAATTCTCCCATACCACCCCATCTCTCCACTCCCACCACTGACATCTTTAAACTAAGACTAGAGATTATTTGGGATGGATCTTTAACTTTGGCTTAGATGCCAGTTTCCGAACCCATCAACTGCATGCATTTTAATGACACTGTGTCCATTGTATTAATATTAATGCCTATAGTTCTGGAAGCAGGTGATCAACAAGCTCACATGGTTGTCAAAACTGTGCAGTATAGAATGACATATCCTTTTTGTAGCACAACCTAGGCAATATGATGAACTGAATTCTATTTAATTTTAACCATCTATACAAATGACTAAGCAAAAAAAATAATAATAATAATAATAAGGGTAACACAGGAAAATACATATGATCCTGTGTTTTCATGTTGTTTTTATGACCAAAATCTTAATACTAATAATATGCTCATTTTGAGAGTTCTACATTTTTGCAACGTCATATTTTCCGGTAGTGGTAAAATTTACCCTTTATAAAAGTAATTATAACTTTTGTTCTACCTTTTGACATATCCACACACACTGGCAAGTTTTCTGTATAAGCACATACTGTGACACAGGAACGTGGGGGTGAAGGATCCAAGTGCAGAGTGAGTGCAAGATTGTGCAAAAAGCTGCATCCCGTAAAGCCATGCATCGCAGAGATTTCTCTAATTCTTGTTTCATGCTCTTAGTTTGACCATTGCTTTGGGGGTGGAACCCCGATAAGAGGCTGGGTGTGGCGCCAATAAGGCCACAAAAGACTTTCCAGAATTGTGCAGAGAACTGTCCGATACTATGTCCAATCGGAGGCCGTGGTGCCGGAAGACATGGGAGATGAGGAGTTTAGCCGTTTCGTTGGCGAATGGGAGCTTGGGTAGAGGGATGAAATGGGTGGACTTGGAAAACTGGTCGACCACTGTTATAATACAGGTATTATTGTTCGAAGGTGTCAACCTGGTTACGAAGTCGAGTGAAATGTGAAACCAGGGGCGATAAGATATAGGTGACCCTCAGGAGGATGATTTGTTGTTTTATTTCTGGCGCAGACATCACAGAATGTCACAAAGCTTTTTACGTCCTCCTTCATGGTTGGCCACCAGAAGCATTGAAGGAGCAATGAGAGGGTGTGAGTCACCCATTATAACACTTGGCAAACAGATACAGGGACAAAAAGTAGCCCGGACAGGACATTACTGGGACCTGGTTCCTGTTCAAGAGTTTGCAGAACAAGGTTTTCCACATCCAGCCGGGTTGCAGCTACGAAACACTGGGGCGGGAGGATGGTTTCGATAGTGGATGTGTCATGGGGGGCGGGGAACCGTCGGGAAAGGCTTGGTATTCTTGGATCCTGGATGTTGTGATATAACCGGCAGGAAAAGAAGGAGCATGGGTGAAGTTTGTTGTCCGTGATTGTTCTTTGAGAGAGCACGGCTCCAACTCCTGTTTCAGATGCATCGACTTCAACAACGAACTGGAGAGTTGGATCAGGGAAGGTGAGGATGGCTGTTGTGGTGAAGCGCTGCTTGAGCTCCTTGAACACCTTCTCTGCTAGGGGGTTGTGCTAGGGGGATGTGAGTGGGGCTGCCACCGTGCTGTAGTCACGGATGAAACGGCGATAGAAATAGGTGAAGCCCAAAAAGCGTTGAAGCTCCCGCCTTGGAGATGGTGTTGGCCAATTCTTGACGGTCTTTAGCCTGACTAGACCCATCTGAATGACTGAAGGTGAGATGGCATACCCCAGGAAAGAGGTGGACTCACAATGAAACTCACATTTCTCAGCCTTGACGTAGAGTTTATTTTCCAGCAGACGTTGAAGGACCTGACGCACATGGAGCTTATGTTCCTCTAGGGACCAGGAGAACATTTGAATGTCGTCGAGAAAATGTCTGAGAACATCATTCATGAGTGCTTGAAAGAATGCTGGTGCATTGGTTAAACCAAATGGAACCACAACGTACTTATAGTGACTAGTGGGGGTGTTGAATGTTGTCTTCCACTCATCACTTTCTCTTATCCTGACCAGGTGGTAGGCGTTTCTTAGGTCTAGCTTGGAGAAAAGACAAAAAGCATCCTGGAGTAATTCAAACTCAGTGGACATGAGAGGAAGCAGGTAGCGGTTCTTGACCGTGATCTCATTATGCCCTCTATAGTCGATGCCTGGTCTGAGGGACTTGTCTGTTTTCTCCACAAAGAAGAAGCCTGCCCCGGCGGAGGGAGAAGATGATCAGATGATTCTGGCTGATAATGACTCGGAAATATATTGTTCCATGGCTTCTCTCTTGAGCCAGGAGAGAGAGTAGAGTCGCCCTTTAATTCAATTCAATTCAATTTTATTTGTATAGCGCTTTTAACAATTGACATTGTCGCAAAGCAGCTTTACACAATCAAAAGAAGTAAGTTTGTATGAAATGTGATAGGAAGAAACCTTGAGAGGAACCAGACTCAACAGGGAAACCATCCTCATCTGGGTGATAACGGATAGCAGGGATTGATCAACATAATACTGTGTAAGATTGGAAGTTCAGTATAACAGGAGATGTGCTTAAATTAAATTAAAAGGAGTCCAGTTTGTTCCTGGAGGCTCAGGTAGATTGCAGGTAATTCCAGTCCAGAACTATCGAATGACTGAAGTCCCAGGTCCCCAGAGAACAGCTGTCTGCATCAGTCGAGGATAGAACAGTCTTTGTGGAAACCATCCCCAGCCACCATACGCATCCCAGGTAGACTACACGGGGCATCCATGCGACGAGATCTCCAACCAGAAGCAGGACGAATAGATGGTGTAGTGCCAGGAAGGAGATCAATGGCACAGCTGTATGGGTGGTAAGGAGGTTAGAAGATGGCCTGTGACTTGCTGAACACCTGGCGAAGGTCGTGATACTCAACAGGAACTTTAGATAGGTTGGGGATCTCCTCTAGAGAGATTGGCCAAATATTTGTCACTCATGGTCATGAAATGGGCGAGGGTCAAAACTCGTCAAGAGTTGAGAGAGTCCGTAATCCAAGTTTATAGTTGAGAGACAATTCTGGAGGTCGGAGTTCTGGATATGGAGCAGGTGTGTGCTTTGATGATCATGGCTTTGATTGAGACATGGGCATGACCTGGCATGCCATGACACATACATTTTTTTAAATGTCATTAACCTATGCTGTGTTCACGACACAGATCTGTGCTGCTTGAATTTTGGATTTTTAAATGAACTCAATTAAATGTATGTTAAATTGAAAGTTGCTATCAACCGAAAAACATAAAGATCATAGTCATCTTTAAAATATTTCTTCTTTTTAGTATTACAAGAACGGAATTCATTATTTAATATTATTTGCTTCACAGTGACAAGCACTAGAACTCAAGGATGATCAGTCAAGAGATGGACAAACCAAAAACAAGGAAGAAGATGAGCTGAGAACTGAAAACATAAGACAGCTTTTTAGCAGACTCAATATTGATACGGAACATAAACTGAAGACCAGTGAATTTCTCAAATGTCTCCTCAATGAAGTGTAATGAACCACGTGCTGAGAAAGACTTAGTTCACAATTAAACTAAAACCAACATTCAATGCAAAGTACAAAATTCCCAAGATATATTCTCTGTCCTCTAACAATAAGCCATTGGGCAGTGAGGCAGTAGAGGAGTTTCAGATTCCACCAATGGATTTTCAGATATTCAGTGCTTTTCACAGTTCAGACAATTTTCTTCGACAATTCATGGTAACAAAACTCTCACAATGTCAGTATGCTGTCCCTCTGCTTGTCCCCAACCTTACCACAGGGGACATTGAATTTCCCCTGTGGACTTTACAGCAAATTTAAAAAAGCTGGAAGTTAACTGATGATACACATAATGCAACAAGCAAATGCAAATCAATAGTTGGAGTGAAAACTCCAATGGTGGACTTCCTCAGATTGGGATCTGTGTCATCATCCAAGTCACAGCTGATGAATAACTTAATAAATAATCGACATCATACTTTTTTTTTTTTTACAGGAACTGCCACCAGGATAGCAGAACTACTGTAGACTGTTCATGGATGGTGTTGTTGAAATTGCCTGGTATTGCCCATCTGGTAAGGACCTAGACTGGCTTACTGACTGTGTTGCCTTCTGCAATTT
Organism: Clarias macrocephalus; assembly: GCA_011419295.1. NCBI lineage: Eukaryota > Metazoa > Chordata > Actinopteri > Siluriformes > Clariidae > Clarias > Clarias macrocephalus. Next base: position 9,393 of record JAAGKR010013833.1, read on the forward strand.
TCATGGAGATGCAGGAACCAATTCCATCCAGTGTGAGACGGTGACAAAAAAGTCCACAGTAAATGTTGTATTTATGTGTACGCTCGGTAAGGATGAAAGTAATAAGACAATAATAGAGGAGCTCTTCAAATCCAAAAGCCTCTCATTTTCCTTCTTACAGACATTCATTTAGTTGCAGAGAAACTGTTTGAAGGAAAATCTTCTATTTTCAAACTCAAGAATGTTGCTAAACAACCTAATATAGTTGTGGATGAAGACAAATGAGAATGCCAAAGAGCAAAGGAAGCAGCAAACCAGCTCATGAGTATGTTCATGAATGAAGATCTGTCAAATATAAAAGAAAAATACTTGCCCTGTCAAGGAAACCTGTGGCATGACTGGTGTCAAGAAAACAAAAAACTCACACCTAGAAAACCATATGCAGTCAGCAGCACAAACTGGTCTTCAGTTGTCTTATAAAACTTTTCCTTGAAAAACTAAATGCATTAACAGAAACTGAAAGAATCTAGTTCCTCAAGTGGGTTGGAATGCTCCTGGACAGTTGCACTTTAAATTTTCTCTCATCACTTCTTAATGAATATCATGAACAATGGTCCAGGGTGTTGGATTTGAAGAAAAAACCCAACATGTCACCATCACAAACAAAAAATTGAAAGCATTTCCAAAGACCTTTGGTGTTGAACACATCCTCAGAGAAATGGGGCAGATTTATGAAGCCAGCATATCAGTAAAAAGCACGGAATCAAAATTTAGCTTCTTCTGCCTTCCTAGGCTAGCTGCTGAAATTATAGTGACTGGTTACCCTCTGGAGCTGATGGATGGAGACGCTGCTCATGTTCTTCTGACCTGGGTTTCAGCAGTTCTGGATGAACTTGTGAAGATACTGGGAGACCAGAAAGTGTTTGTGCTGTCAGTTCTGGGGATTAAGAGCTCTGGGAAATCCACAATGCTCAATGCCATGTTTGGACTCCAGTTTGCTGTAAGTGCTAGAAAGTGCACCAGGGGAGCCTTTATGCAGCTGTCAGAGGAGATGAAAGAAGAATTGAAGTTTGACTACATTCTAGTTTTTGACACTGAAGGTCTTAGAGAATTAGAGCAAGCTGGAAACCTAACCTTAATTAACATCTTTGGAGAGAACCCTGCTGAGATGCAGGACATCCTTCAGATTGTTGTCCAGGCCTTCCTGAGAATGAGGAAGGTCAGACTAAACCCGAGTTGTCTGTTTGTGCATCAGAATGTTGGGAACATCACTGCTTTAGAAAAAACTATGGAAGGAAGGAGACGATTACAGAAAAAACTGGACGACATGGCCAAGCTAGCATCTAAAGAGGAAGATGGTGATGCTCAGTGTTTTAGTGATTTTATTACATTTGATGTTCAAAATGATGTTAGGTATTTTGCTCAGCTTTGGGCGTGCAGTCCACCCATGGCGCCACCTAACACTTCATACAGCGGAAATATCGATGAGCTAAGAAGAAACATAACCGCAAACCATGGTGTGACACTTTTCCAACTTAATTCAAGCATCAGTGACTTGTGGAATGCACCCCTCAATGAAAATTCTGTGTTCAGCTTTAGAAACACTCTGGAGATTGCAGTGTACAGGAAGCTGGAGCATGAATACACTAAATGGATGTAGAGTCTGAGGAATGCCATGCTTACAGTTGAGAACAAACTGCTTAACAAAGTCAACAGTGAACGATCGCTGAGGATTGAGGAAAATGATATTGTGGCACAAATGTCATCTTTGAAAAAGAAAGTAGGTAAGGCAGTAGATCACTTTTTTCAGGGAAGACCGTGATAAAGATATTTTGATCCAATGGCAAGAAAGGTTTGAAAGAAAAATCGTGGATCTTTGCAGTGAACTTGTGGAAGCAGCAAAGAGAAAATTAGATCCTGTTCATCAACAAAAAATTGTGAGACAGAAGTTTGATGAAGAAAAGACAAGGTATGAAAATAAACTCTTCTGAGTAGGGAGCTTGCCTTTGATTTGAAAAACAATCAAACAGATGGAAAAACACTCGAGAACAACTTTAATAACATTTGGTCTACGTGGCTCTCAGGACTGACATGGAACGCACCCATGGTTGGTGACATTGATGTTTCTGGGGATCTAACAAAAATTCTGTCTGAGACATTTGAGCTGTCATTTGTCTGGAAACAGCAGAACCTCACCAGCTACAAAAAACTTGATACATTAGGTGATTATTCATTATAAAACTTGATATCTCAGGTGATTATATTATTTATGTCAACAGAGGAGCACGTAACAGATGTAACTGTGGACAAGAAACCTAGGCGGTTGCGTCGCTTTGCCAACCTCCGTGTTAAGACATTTAATTCAGTGTCTTCTTTCTTACACCTAACATCACCAAAACAACAACAAAAAAAATACACAAGCAGAGAACAAGCAGACAGCAAATACTTTATCATCAAAAGATAACGATCAATTAAGGGATCTTGTAAATAATGTTTTTAAACAAAGTAAGAAAGAAATTCTGAAAATGTCCAGTGCAGAGCTGGGGTATAATCACAAACAGTCAAAACCAACATAAATGCACATCAACAGAGGACGTCTTGGTATACACTCAAGAAGGAATTCACACTAGATCTCTGCCTTTATGACTGTGCTTTTGCTTCTGACCAATTTACCAAGCTTCATTCTAAATTCAAGGAAACTAATAATGTCAGACTTTACCTGGAGAAGCAGAAGCCTCAGTACTTCAACATATTTAAGAACTACTACTCAACTCAACTCAACTCATCTTTATTTGTATAGCACTTTAAAAAACAAGAATGCCCCAAAGTGCTTCACATAAATAATAAAATAATATAGTAATATTATAAAATAAAATAAGGAACTAAGTTAATAAATAAATAAAATAAATAAATAAATAAATAAATAAATAAATAATAATAATAATAATAATAATAATAATAATAATAATATATTAAAAAGGAACATAAATAAAATCAGATCACACACAATCTCATGTTGGTTTAAATGCCAAAGAAAACATGTGAGTTTTGAGATGGGACTTAAACACCCTCAGTGATGTGGCCTCACGAATGGTCAAGGGAAGGTCATTCCACAGTTTGGGTGCCGCCACAGAAAAGCCCGATCACCCCTGAGCTTGCACTTGGTCTTGGGTACCATCAGCAGAAGTTTATCTGATGATCTGAGAGTCCGTGATGGAGCATATGGCTTAAGCAGATCCGAGAGGTAGGGCGTGGCAAGGCCATGTAAACATTTAAACGTGACCAAAAGAATTTTAAAATTAATTTGGTACTGTACCGGGAGCCAATGAAGAGAAGCCAGAACTGGAGAGATATGTTCTCTTTTACGTGTAGACGTTAATAGTCGAGCAGCGGAATTTTGGATCAGCTGTAGCCGATGTAATGCTGCTTGAGAAACCCCAAAATACAGGGCATTGCAGTAATCAATACGAGTAGTGATGAAGGTGTGGATGCCTATTTCGAAAAGCCTAAAGGACAAAACAGGTTTAAGTTTTGCCAATTGCCTTAACTGAAAGAAACTGGACCGAACCACAGCACTGATCTGTTTATCAAATTTAAGGCCATGGTCAAAAATAACACCTAAATTTGATGCTATGGGTTTAACATACTGCTCCAAAGCTCCTAAATCCAAAGGTGGAACTCTACCCCTGGCACCA
>JAAGKR010013834.1:0-13065 GCA_011419295.1 Clarias macrocephalus
GTGTGTGTGTGTGTGTGTGTGTGTGTGTGTGTGTGTGTGTGTGTTAGCTCATTAGTCATTACCCTAAGCAGCTGTTCAGAGCGATGCATGACTGCCCATCTGTAATAAAACTGCAAACATACTTGCGCACAAAAAAAGGTCTATCAGTGATTCTCGTGAAGGGAAAAGAAATAGAGCCCGAATGTGCAGAGTGAGAAAACGAATAAGAGACAAACATAAAGATTTACACGTGCCAGCAGTATGAAAGAAAACCAAGGGAGGCGAACTGAAAGAGAGGGGGAAATCAAGAGAAAAGCAGATTGTCTCCGAGGGACTAATTTGCAATCTGATTTAATTCAATAAATTCCTTAATTCCTTAATATCTGGAATAAATGCAAAAGAAGTACATGAGTATAAAGCGCCGGTGCTTTGTAGCTCAGATTGACTGACACAGAGAAACAAAACTGGAATGCATCCAGACGACACGGCTGTGTGTTGGTTAGCACCGTGGCCTCGCACCTCTGAGATCTGGGTTCGATTTCCGCCTCGAGGTCTGTGTGCATAGAGTTCGCATGTTCTCGCTGTGCTCGGTGGGTTTACTCCGGGTACTCCGGTTTCCTCACACAGTCCAAAGACACACAGATTAGGCTAGTTGTTGTTATCAAACTCCCCCGTAGTGTGTAAATGAATGTGTGTGTGCGTACCCACCGCGTGCCCTAAGTCTCCTGCGACAGACTCCAGGTCCCCCATGACCCTGTACAAAGCGGTATAGATGATGAGTGAAATACATCAGACAGCTCAAGCCGGCTTTAGGACTCTTGTGAGGATGTACAGTGAAATGGTTTTGCCTTCTGTGCAGTTGCAGCTCTTTCAGAGTGTTTGTACTGTGCAATCTTTTTGTAGTGTGGTCAAGGTCGTCGACAAAGATACAACTTTAAACATTAAAGGTGCCCAGGAGTCACAGAGAATCCAAAGAAAAGCCCAGATGTGGCCACTCATGAAACATTAAGCGAGCACGGCTACACTGACACACACTGACACTGCACAAGTGCAGAGCAGCAACAGAACAGGGATGCCTGCAGTAAATCCTCACGTCTGATATGCATTGTTTCATGAATTCCTTCTTGTGCACAGTAGAGGTCCGGGGGTGGACGGTCAGTGCCGCTATGATTGCAAAGTCATACCCGCTGTGGATGAACTGAAACGTAGTCGTGTGTATGTATGTTCTAGAATCCCACAAACCTTTACAACTCCATTCCAGAATTCTGTGCATAAGCTGTATTTAACTTTTAACACATTTTGCTCTTTTCTTTCCCTAAAAGATGGCAAAAATTCTGAAGTTGTCGAAATATAACTGAGTTTTAAGAAATAAAAAGGAAGCCGGAAATTCACAAGTTTAAAAACTGCTATGCTTCAGCAGGATTCTGTCATTTAGTAGAGCTGGATTATTAAGTTATGCTTTTTGTAAGTTGTTCTCAATAAGAGCGTCTGCAAAAAAAAAAAAAGAAAAGAAAAAAAAAGTTGTTTTAAATAGAAACATCATGATGGTGTGAATAATTCATAGTATTGCCATGAACTGAGTTAAAACCAGTTACCTCTTCCTATTTGTCAGCTGCAGTATGTTTAAGTGACCGGTAATTCCCCGTACGTCGCACAAAAATGATCATATCTAGCTTTTTTCTTTTTTTTTTGCATATGAATGACCCGAACAAGTGATTAATGTGACTAAATTGTCACAACAGTCTGAACAATGTGGCTTCTAATGTAGTCAAATTTAATCTGGCATTTCCTACAAACTCAATACAACCAAGTATAAGGTTCCAATCTATTTCTGTTTTCTAAGTTGTTCTAAAATAGACATTTTAAAGCATTTATATTCATTAAAACCCATAAAATTCAGGCACCACAGATATGAGACGGCAACCCAGCAAGTCAGTGATGATTTAAAAAATATAGTACGTGTGCTTATATGGAAGCGTTGCTGTGTTAATGGAGAAGTTTCAAACATCAAACTGTGTATTAGAATTTTTGGATATGTCACGTGGAAGGGTAAATTGTACCACGACCAGAATATCATTACGTATTTTTAATGATACTAAAAATACGTAAAACAAGCATTATATTATTATTATTATTATTATTATTATTATTATTATTTGGTCATAGAAACAACCAAAAACAATATCTGTGCTATTTCTTAGTCTATGTGACCCATTTTCTAATTTCTTGCTTAGTCATGTTCGTATAGTTGGTTAAAATGAAATAAAATTCAGTTCATCATATTGCCTCCAGGTTTTGCTGAAAAACAGTACATGTCATTCTTTACTGCACAATCCTGAGCCCTATACAGTATATGTTTATTTAAAAAAAAACAGCAAAACAGAAAAAAGGCTAAAATGCTCTGCTAGTTAAGGGCTACAGTATATGATGCATAAATATTTGCCACCAAGTGATGCTCAAAAAATGGTCTTTATGTGTTTAAACATTAATGATTAGTTTATTGCTGTAAATCACACACACACACTGATGTGAAGTGTTTTGCAGTGTTGCTTCACCTTGCCACTTTTGACCCACGCCCCAGACTCTGAAACATCATTCATCCATAAACAAGCCATTTCAATAATCAGACCAGGTGAGTTACTGTAAATGTATGTAGCCTCTGAGGTGAAATGGAGGTTATTTTTAAATACTATTTATTATAATGATATGTATATTTTTAAATACATGTAACACAAATTTATATATTGATACTGTGGTTCAATATATTGTTGGAACTAGTGTTTAATGGATAAGTGCCTTAGTGTATTAGGGGATTATACAAAAAAAAAAAGTTTATTTGTTATATTTATTATACACTCATACCTGTTTTCTGTGTTCTTTTGATTCTGCACAATCTAAAGTCCCGGTTTGACTTGAACACCCCTCATACATTGTGGCATTTTACATGTTATAACTCTCAATACTCCAGTGATTAAACTGGTTAAATGCTGCAGGGTAACGGTCTCTTCATGTCACATCAGTGATGACTGGAGCATGTCTTTATGTCGGTCCATAAAGTGCAAAAATATCAATCATCTCTTTACTTAGGTTCCTGTGGCCACAGTGGTCTAATTAACATCATACTTCATGGCCTCAATATATTAATTTGTGGTCACCTCAGCAGCTATATATATATATATATTTTTTTTTTTCTCAACAGTATTCACCAAGTGCTCATTTTGGGGCATGTGTGGTGCAGTGTAGAGCTTCTCGCCTACATGTGTGTAAGGCACAGATTACATTTTAAGATAATGACCAAAACTAGACACAGGATGCTCCAAGCCTAATAAAAAAGTGAGAGGGTTACATCAGGAAGGGCATCCTGTGCCAGGGTCCGCTGTGGCAACCCCTTAAGGAGAGCAGCTGAAAGAACAACAATATTTTCAACAACAACAACCGAGTGCTCATTTCGATCCAGTGAAATACTTCTACATATTTGAAATTCCTACATATACTGTACAGTGAAATTCCTACATATTTTCTCACACATTTCATACTCATGTGCCTAATTTTCTTTTGATTCTGTAAACCTGCTTTGCAACCATGACCATTATCAAAAGTGCTTTATAAATAAAATCGAATTGAATTAATTGCCAGAAGGTGAATGTTCTTATCCTGTGCATTACACTATATCAAGCTTAACTGTGTTACAAAGTGTTCCAAAATCTTGAACATTTTGGATGATGGCGTTAATTGTAAAATGATGCATCCTTCTTACCGTACAGTATATCTGTACCTTTTTCTGTCTTAGCTCTGGTGGTTACCAGCTGTGCTCCTTCAGGCGGTTGCTTTTTAATAAACTTTTTTTACAGATCGTGTGGAAAACTACATTTTCTTCTGGAATAACTTGAGGAAAGATCTAAAATTAGACACATTTATATCCATCGAAGAATTTAAGAATATTATAAAGAATGAAAAAGCATGCGTCTGGTTTTTTTTTTTTTTTTTTTTTTTGCTGAAAGACCACTGTGTGGATTTATGAAATTTTCTTATTTGTAAAAATTAACTTAATTTTTGACTGTATTTCATGTTGTATATATTTAGAATTTTAATGCATTGTGAGTTCGCATGGCTGTGACCTTGGCCTTCTCCATTCGAAAGGAGATTATTTGAGTTCACTGGTAAAATTTCAAAAAGTTCATTTTTGCCTTATGTTATGTCATATAGGTTCAGATAGCATATTGTATTTACCCTGATTAGCATTAAGTTGTTGAAGGATTAACTAATTCCACAGCAAGGTAAGATGGGAATTTGTGTTTAGAGATGGGTCACTCCAGGGATATGAAAACTCCTAACCTTAAGTGCAGTAAGTATATTAAGCCCTTCACACATGTATGCATGCACACACGTATACACACACACACACACACACACACACACACACCTATTTTACTCATGCATAATCAAAGCACAGTCTCATATGGAGTGGCCTACATCCTGAAATGCACTAATCCATTGTGGCTAGTCCCCTAAGAGTCAGTCAAAGTGGGTCTTATAATAGAGCGCATAGCTTTTCATTAACACATAGCCTCTGTGTGTACGCTGCTAATGGCAGAGTCTGGGCTTTTAACACTGGTGCATTCACAGAGGACTCGGGCAGATGGCTGTTCTGGCACCGACTGACTCCTCTCTGCCATTCAGTAATGCGCCCGCTCTGACAAGACAATGCATTAACTCATATTTTACTGTACTACCTGCAGGCAAAGTGCCTTTACCTCAGAGGCTCACGTCCTTTCCTGCTTTTCACTCACACTCTTTGACAAACCGCCGCAATTTATTTTGCATCAATTCTTTGCGTTTTGAATAATTGATCAGTAAGACCTAAAGCACGGCTTTAAATATCCTGTGAGAGTGCAAGACAGATGAGGAGGGGGAAAAAAAAAAAGTTAAAGAAAATGCCAATGGCAGCTCATCTCTACGAGCATAAAGAGACTTAAATTAACGGCATCAAAATGTCAGAAAAATAGCAGCTGTTCGTGTGAGAACACAGGCTTGCCTGCAAAGTAAACTTTCCCCAACTCCCCCACTCTGTGTCTGGGTGGAGGCAGGGATGAGATTGCGGAGGATATCGTTATGAAGAGACGGACTGAGGCGAGCAGTCAAACTGTCAGATGGAGGCAGCCAGACGGAACAAAGACAAAGACAATTACGAGCGAGCGGCAGAAAAATCATGCGCGTGTACGTCTGCTCTTACATTTGGCACGAGGCACCACGGAGTTATACTTATAATATGAATATATACTCACTGGCCACTTTAATAGGAACACCCCATGCATTTATCCAATCAGCCTATATATATATATATATATATAGAATCATAAAGAGCTCATAAAGAGACAGGGTAGTGTTTCAGAAACGTCTGGTGTGAAAAACAAAAAACATGCAAAGAGCAGCATTAAGTGGGTGAAAATGCCTTAAAGACAAAATAAACTGACCAGACTGGTTTGAGGTAACTTTTTAAAAAAAAATTTTTTTATGTAACCATATTAAGCAAAAGAGAAAAAGGACAAGACCACTTCAGCTTTCAAGAATCTGATGCATCACTTGGCACAGGCTTAATGAAACCGGACAGTTGATGATGGGAGAAAGCCCAGGAGATGTTTACGGTGTATACAAGAAGTGCACATATATTTTGTAAATATGCTGTATATAGGATCATGTTGAAATATAAAAAAAAAAAACAATAATCTCAGTGAAAAATGCAGCATATGTTGTAGGTGTAGGTGTAACCGAGGTGCAACATGCAACACTCCATCAATGCACTTTCCAAAAAGGCAAATCTGCTGACAGATTCACAAACACACAGTCAGGTTCCACTAGGAAAGAAATCCAGGAATGACTATTTTGCATCTCACACATCCACATCCTCAGTCTGTCTGCAGCACTCCAGAGGGAACGCCGAGATACTCGCGGTGAAATTACAAAGCAATCCGACTGCAGCGTGGAAATTAAATGGAGCGAGAGGACAGGAAGGGAAAAGAAAAAAACTGACTTCGAAAAAATATGTGCCTTTGTCACTTATATGTTTACAACGTAGTGAATTTTTGTCCTTTTGCATAGCCATGCTTGTTAGGAAGTTGGGGTCAGAGTGCATGGCAGGAGCAGGGAGGATTTAGGGCTTTATACAGGAATGCCTGGTGCTTGAACCTCCAACCTTCTGACCAGTAACCCAGAGCGTTAACCCTTTGAACTGCAACATGCTACGTCTGCTTGGCCTTGATTGTCGTGTCTGTGTGAGATAATGTGCATTAAGTAGGAAACATTTATACACTAATATCCATGAATAAGAATTTCTCACCCCGTCCAGCGTGTACCCTGTCTCGTGCCCTAAGCCTCCTGCGATAGCCTTCAGGCCCCTCACCACCCTGTATTACAGGATAAAGCGGTCCAGACGATGAGTATCCATGAATCTGACGGCTGATTCAGTTCCATGACCGACTCATATTGATTCAAACACCAAATTATTAATGGTCGTGCGTCTTCAGAACGAGGTCTTGAAATCACTTAGCAGGGTCCGGAAACACATTAGGAATATATCACATTATCTTTTTTGCCCTATGCATCATGATTTATGACCTGACAAATATTTTTAGGAGTGTCAAAAACTGCCTTCTACTGCCCTCTAGTGTGAGAAAAAGGTACTTGCCCACTGTATAGTTATAGTGATATTTATTGGATTGCTGTGCATCATGCAGGTTGTTGCATCATGTTATGAGTGTCTCTCCAGTGTTAATTCACTTAACCTTGGTGCTGCTGAATTCTCCATTCATTTTCTATAACAGCATCTCTGACAGTTATTTATATTAATTCTCTTATCCTAACATGCTTATTCTTTATACAGTAGGAATATAAATTGTGACTTGTGAAGGAGATGCTCAGTGGGTTAAACCGCATAGTTTTTTTTTTCCTTCTGTAAACTTTTTTTTACATTTTTCTGATTTTTTTTTCTGTTTCTCTGCAACATAAAGCTGTTTTGTTTGAAAGAAAAAAGAAAAGAAGGTCAGATGAAGGAATTCATATAGCTGCTATAATATACAGTAAGCTGCTAAATATTATAGCCTTTTTTCATTTGCAGTGATATTTCAAGTAAATCCGTGTTTTTAATATATACGGTATCTCTCATTAGTGAGGTGTGCAGCAGTATTGTGGCTTAGTGGTATGCAGGGTCTGGGTTCGATTCCCGTCTCGGGCTCTGTGTACATGGAGTTTCTCCGGGTACTCCGGTTTCCTCCCACAATCTAAAAGACATGCAGATTAGATTAACCGGCGTTCCCAAAGTGCCTGTAGTGTATGAATGTTGTAGTAACTTTATTAATAAACCACTAACCAGGCATGAAAATAACAATGCACTGAGTGACCCTCCCCAAATCCAGCAGCTTAAAGAGTCTGTTGGCCTCAGAGTACACACTAATACACACCGGTTCTGTGAAACTCTTAGCAGAGTGCTACTGTGGATCTGGCAACACACCAGCTTCAAGACCGAGTGCGGTCAGGTCTCAGTCTGCGCTCTAAAATAAAATATTTAGCTTCATGTTGGTCCAGAAGTAACAAGTGAAGGACGAAAATATGTTCCTATTTAAAACTTTCATTGTAAGCGAGTATACGCTGGCGTCCAAAAGCCCGAGTGCACTAATGAAAATGTCTAGTGCTTCTGTCTGATTGTGCGTTCCTGTCTAATTTCATGACTTATATCACTTTACAAACCAAGAACACGCCTCTGAAAGTGCTCAGGTACTGGACAGGGACTGGACTGCAAATGAGAGCCAAAAAAAAAGTTCTTCAATAAGCCTGGAGAACTATTCCTCAAGACTGCATTAAAAATACAGTACAAGAAATTCTGGCTCTTTGGAAGCAAAATATGAAGAAACAAAGGGCAGCCAAGACTTTTGCACGGTACTGTATTTCCAAATTAAAACTTTCTGTTTATTTCCAATTTTAAATAGAAAAAAAAAAATCAATGTGGTCTCAGAGTTTTGGATGTAGCTAGCTGAAATCATACATTCACACTTTCGGATTTATTTATTTATTTATTTCGCATTGCTCAATAGTGTGTGGTGAAGGTCAGGTTTAAGATTAGGATTTGGGGGTGGGATTAGTGCTTATAGTAGTGTGTACCTTTGCTTACAAACAAACTTTTGAATTAGATCTTGAGATCTTGTTCATCTTCATCTTCTAATACTAACATTCATTTATCTTCTACAAGGTGGGTGAAAAGTAACTAGGCCTTCAAAATTGGTAATAAAGTCCATATTTCTAATCAAAATCGATTGAAATAAATTGTACATGTACTTTATTACATAGGAAAATGAAAGCAAATCTTTACATTTCAATGAAGGCGCCAGTGGCATCAACCAGTTTCCTCAAATGGCCGGGGATGGACTGCACAGCCTTCTGATGGATGTAGTTTGGGATTGTGCTGAGAACCTCCTGGATCTGTGCCTCCGAGTCCTCCAGTGTGCAAGGATTCGTCCTGTACACCTCCTCCTTTGTGTAGCCCCACAGGGGGGAAAATCACATGGAGGGAGATCTGGACTTCTTTGAGACCATTCATGAGGGCGGCGGCGTCCCAGCCAACATCCTGGAAACCAGGCATGAACAGTAAGAGCACAATGGGGTGGTGTCGAGGCACAAGGCGGGGTACACTCTGGATAGGGTGCCAATCCATCACAGGGCACACACACACATACACACACTGCAAAAATTTTTTGGAAATGCCAGTTAACTTAATCAGCGTGGACTGTGGCCACCAAGCCACCAATGCTAACATTATTATTATTATTATTATTATTATTATTATTATTATTAATATTATTACTATTATTATTATACTGTAGAATAAAAAGGCAAACTAATATATAGAGATCACAAGTGAGTATCTCATGGGTATGAATTCTGTTGTTGCTACATGTGGCCATGAATTATACTCACAAGTCCATCTGTTGTAGATGATCAGACTAAATACAAGGCCTCAAGTTATTATTTGGTGGAAGTGCTTGCTTAGAATTTACTTGGGCCAATATGTCACTTCGGAATCTATTCATGGTTCGCTTACACTTGGTTACATTTACATTTTACATTTAGTGAAGTTTTGCCATGTTTGGGTTCGAGTGACCACATGGATCAAAGTCAAAAGATTTCTTCACCTTGCTTGTTTTATAACACAGTATTTGCCAGGGTGGACGGTGTGCAGGGGTGCAGGTGTGTTCGGTGGTTAAGGTGTTGGACTGCTGGTGATCAGGACGTCCACAGTTCGAGCCGCAGTCTTGTTGCTTTAATCGTGTGTGTGTGTCTAAATTGACCTGAATTGTATTTCTATGCATGTTATTCATTTCTTTCCACCAATTTGTAAACATCATTTTCAGACCCCAGGCAGTAAATACAGTAGATCTGGAGTAATGAGTGATATATGAACTGGTGGACCCACATCATTAAAATATAACAACATCGTTACCTGACCAGAGCAACTCCGTAAAACTGTACAATAAAAAAGGTGAGGGGAAAAAAACCCAAGTATGTGCAAGACTTTAATAAAGGTGTACAGCGTTCGTAAATCAGGAGTGAAACTGAGGTTTTTGTTCGCAGTGTGTACGCTCTCAGTGGTGTGATATGAGCGCTGGCCTTTTGGGAATCCTATAGGGAACAGGGAGTTTTACATAAAGCTGAAAGCATAAACCTGGTGTAATAAACTGGCATGATATCACTGTACTCAGTGTTTAGAACAAAAATAGCACGTCTATAAACACACTAGAGGAAAGTGTCGTGTATTTTTTTTACATAAGCTGTCACACTCTCCACGGGGTGGACAAATCAGATTCCTTATCTGGGCGATTAATTTTTAGGTGTTTTTTTGTCTTTTTTTTTTTTGTATCCTTGTTTAACAACCAGAGAAAACAGAATTAAAGAAAGATCACTTCTCAGTGCAGAGTTTCACAAAAACATATTTATTTGTGGTGTATATTTAAAAGCAACGTGTTTTAAAGGTTGTGTGACGAACCTGGGTAAGCATAGTGTGCACGACTCATTCATCACGTTCTCAGCGTTCACTATTGTGCATGGAGGTCATGTGACCTTCTCATGATCAGCATCATACTTGCATGTGAATAAAAAAAAATCAAAAAGTAAATAAATAAATAAATAATAATAATAATAATAAGATTTAACTGAAAGTTGTTGGGGTGGAAAAAAAACATTATTTTACTGAATTCTGGCCTAAGAACTGTTTAACATGCTATTTTTGTATAGGATTTCAAGAATCAATTATTACAATTTAACCCATTATAAAGACATTATATCAATAATTCATCAATAATATCACTATTTCCAGATCCAGATCTCATTTAAAGATATAATGCCATCATTTTGACTTATTGTGTTTTTATTTTGTGTAATTTGTTATAATGTTTTAAGATATTAAATTATTTTATTTTAATTGATTTTGATTTATTAACTTTCTTTATATGACTATTCTGAAGTCGCACAACGACTTCAGAATAGAAAAAAAGTGTCATGTAAAGCTCTCATGTAATTCTCCTACTTATAGCCAAAGTGCTTAATTTTTCAGTACATTGGATTCTTCTCTTGTAGTCATACCTTGCAAGCCCACTATACTTTATTTCATCAACCTATGTACAACCTTTCCCCCCTAGCCAGTTAAATTACTTCTGAATCATTTTCCCTATTGAGAGCTTTGTCTTAATGAATTCTTTAATCAGCTCATGATTTGTCCACCCCTGCGTTATCACTCGTAACCTTTCAGCCACATAAAGGAAGTGAAGTGGAGATGTTTGGAGAGCTCGGAGCACAAAGCGTTATCCTGACTCGATCAGCACAGAGCTTGCACAATATATAATCAAATATTGCTTAAAAGTTTCAATGCCTCTCATAGGTACACACACACACACACACACACACACACACACACACACACACACGGTAAACTGTTAAGTATGCATGCACATGTGTAGAAACTTAATCTGTAATACTGTTCACTTCAGCAAACATAAACACTATTAATCAGGAGAAACAAACTGTGATGGACTTTACAAACCTGTAAATCTGTCAGACTTTAGAGTGCCAAGACACAGACCCGTAATTGACTGTATTCATACATCATCTTGCCAATTATTTTATGAAAAGCTAAGAAATCAAGCAAACTGAAACCGTTTCCGGATCTCTCCCAGACTTTGTAATGAGGTTGTAGTGTATAGAATATAAATGACGTATTTTCCATATTTGATAAATATACATTTCATAAATGGGTACTATAAGAAGAGCTCTATACAATATGTAATGCACCAAGCATTTTACACACACTTGTCACCAGGCGAAAGCATTGAAGCATTGCTGATGCACTGGATTACACAAACACACTGCAAACACACTTTGATGTTCATATGAAGCTCCAGGCGGAAAATATCTTAACATATCGACTTTGGATCAAATTTACCTTTCGCTGTGTTACATGTGCTGATTCAAATTTTCTACCAAGAAGTAAATGTTTTTTTTTTCTTTCTTTCTTTCTTTTTTCTTAAACACGTAAGCTAAGTCAGGCCGGAGGTGAAACAGGGAAGGAAGGCAATGCAGGGTGAAAAGGTGAAAGGTGTATGAGGGGCCGTTCTAGCGAGTGCAGAAAGTGTCAAGCAGAGCAGGTTCGTCTGATCGGTTGAGTCCTGTTGGCCGCGTGGTTCGCTCACGGATTGAAATCAAAGGTAAGGTCAGACTTCCCCATCTTCTGTCTGTACACAGCATCAAACTTGTCGTTCATGGACACGGTGAAGATGTCCTTCCACAGGCCGACGCGACCTGAAGCAACATGCAGACTGTTAAGTAACATCTTCTACAGTGAATGAATCACACCAAACTTCCCATAATGAAAACATGAGGAGAGTTGGGAATACACAGTGTATATACAGGACATGCTATTTACACTGCAGCAACGTGCAATTCCTCATTCTGATTGGATCAGAAAGCAATAAATTTCACAAAAATGCTATAATATATATACTTGAAAAAAGTATATATATACACATTTAAAGCAAAATGCATAACATAAGCAGATTAAGACATGAAGAAGAATTAGAATAACAATAAGAAGATTATTTATTTATTTATTATTTATGAAAGGAGTCTCCAGTCTAATAACATATTAATTATAATTATAATAGGGTTATATCAGTCAAAGGGAAAGTTGAAACTTTTAGTTTTCAGGTTTCAATTTTCAGGAACCTTAGTAACGTAATCTTCTTTTATTTATTTATTTATTTATTTATTTATTACTTTAATATCATTAACAAGTTAACCTAAATCTCAGATCTCCCCCAAAGTGTGTGTGTGTGTGTGTGTGTGTGTGTGTGTGTGTGTGTGTGTGTGTGTGTGTGCGTGTTGATGCTTTAGCTCAAAAAACCCTGAGATAAAGCATGTTTTCGTACCTCAAACCCCCTTTGTTTCATTTATCTCCCAAATGTACAGCAGAGTTGAGTGACAACTCAGGGTAAGGTATCTTCTTATATGAGGTCACAATAGGGGAAAAATCTAATGATCTTATTTAAGCAGGGATTTTTTTTTTTTGTTATTTCTTTTGTTTGTACATGGAGACCCTGGAGAATTTCTAAAAATGGCTAAAATGTGATTTTCTTTTGATAATAGGTCCCCTTTAAGTGAAATTAAAAAAATATTACTTTTTTTTATAGCTGCTAAATTGTAAGTGATAACAGTAAATATATGTATAAAGAACCATCACTAAGGCTGAAAAAACTCAGAACATGCTGTTTTTGGCAAATAAGCACCAGGAGGCTCTGCCAAACCACACTGTTGATTACTTTCCAATTAAAGCAAGTCCTTACACGGCAAACTCATGACAACTCAGTAGAGACATTCACATCCCTTGTTTGTAAAGAAGCGTTAGTATTAGTTGGTGTTTCTGTTTCATCCACACTCACCTTGTGTCTCACTTCCCCTGTCTCTCTCTCTCTCTCTCTCTTTTCTCTCTCTCTCTCTGTCCACGCTCACTGTTTATCTAAGACCCTACTGCATGCGAATCACCACCAA
>JAAGKR010013835.1:0-13057 GCA_011419295.1 Clarias macrocephalus
TAACCACTGGACAACACCTGGGACACGCCCAGTCACACACACAGTTAGTGTCATTAACCACTGGACCACACCTGGGACACGCCCAGTCAAACACACAGTTAGTGTCATTAACCACTGGACCACACCTGGGACACGGCAAACACACAGTTAGTGTCATTAACCACTGGACAACACCTGGGACACGCCCAGTCACACACACAGTCAGTGTCATTAACCACTGGACCACACCTGGGACACGCCCATTCAAACACACAGTTAGTGTCATTAACCACTGGACAACACCTGGGACACGCCCAGTCACACACACAGTCAGTGTCAGTAACCACTGGACCACACCTGGGACACGCCCAGTCAAACACACAGTTAGTGTCATTAACCACTGGACCACACCTGGGACACGCCCAGTCACACACACAGTCAGTGTCAGTAACCACTGGACCACACCTGGGACACGCCCAGTCACACACACAGTCAGTGTCATTAACCACTGGACCACACCTGGGACACGCCCAGTCACACACACAGTCAGTGTCATTAACCACTGGACAACACCTGGGATGTTGTACAGCTTTAAATGTAATAATACATGTATAACAAAGTGTTGTAGAGGTGTTGTACTTTAAAAAATAGAAAACTGTAATATTGGCACATTTCTGCAGTATAAGAAAAATAAAACACATTAGACTACTAAAGTAAGCAATAAATAATAATCACAGGTGAAATATTGTGGCTGCTGTTCTTGGCGTGTGTTCTGTATTCACCATCCTGGCTTCCTAATTTGATGAAGAAACTCACGGCTCATGGTCTACTGACTTTCTATTACTTTAGATACCTATTGTCTGCACTTTCAGCATTTTTTCTGCTTGCTTCTGCATTAAACATGGATAAGGTTGAAACAAATAAACCAGACTGTAAGCATTAATCACAATTAATATGCAAAATAAATATGGGATCATTTAAAAATGTAAAATCCGTGGAGGGCATCTCTCTATTTAATGTTTTTTATCCTACGGCACACATTCAATCTAAAGGAGGATGCAGGCTGCGTTTCGTTATTATTCACGATAACTGCCTGGTAGAAGATTTTCGACGTGTAAGTGTTTTTGTCAGTGAGGTTCTCTCCGAGATATACTTTATGGTCCAGGAGGAAAGGAGCAGCCTAAACGCTGAGCCGAGCGAGCCCACAGTGCCATCAGGAAGAATAAATGTCACACAGACTCACTGCTCCAAGATAAACAGGAAATTAAATGCCATCCTTACAGATACGCACCGTGACCTTTATATAAAAGAAATAAAAAAAGTCACCCTGGGAAGCTGATGGTTTAA
Source organism: Clarias macrocephalus (assembly GCA_011419295.1). Taxonomy (NCBI): domain Eukaryota; kingdom Metazoa; phylum Chordata; class Actinopteri; order Siluriformes; family Clariidae; genus Clarias; species Clarias macrocephalus. The sequence goes on from JAAGKR010013835.1 coordinate 1,327, forward strand.
AGTTGGTCTGTTTTTTTGACAGCATAAAATGTGAGATTGTGCCATTTGTGCCATTTCAACACCACCATAAATATTCTAGATTCTGTCTATGGCTTAAAATGTAAATGTACAGCTTTTAACATTTACTGAAAAATGAGTCTGTGCTGTCTGTGTAAGGAGACCAGATGGATACCACTATAGCGTCACCTTCACCTTACAATACACCATTTTTAACTGTAGAGAAAAAAAACAGGCGTGTTTGACTGCAGAATGAAATAAATACTACTTGTCTCTAGCACTGGTTTTGCTACATTTGGGAGTCATGGTGCAGTTCGCTGTAATACATTCGATAGGAAGTTAAGCAGAACGTTAACGCTACAACATCCATCCATGCTTTCATGATGTTTATGCCAGATTCAGACCAGACCGTCTGCAGCAGAAATCGAGACTCATCCGACCAGGCGACGTTTCTCTGATATTCTATTGTGCGATGTTGGTGAGACCATGTGACCTCTAGCCTCAGTGACACCCGGTGTGGTCTTCTGCTGCTCTAGGTTTCTGCTCCAAGGTTCCACGTGTTGTGAGTTCAGAGACGCTCCTCAGCAGACCTCGGGTATAACGAGATGTTATCAGAGTTCCTGTTGCTTTTCTATCAGCTCCAAAGTGTCTAGCCGTTCTCCTCTGACGTCTGGCATCAACAAGGCGTTTTCACGCAGAGGACTGACCTCACTGGGGAATTTCTCTTTTTCACACTGTTCTCTGTAAACCCTAGAAATGTGTGTGTGTGTGTGTGTGTGTGTGTGTGTGTGTGTGTGTGTGTGTGTGTGTGAAAATCAGATCAGCAGTTTGGGAATCTACACTCAGACAGGCCACGTCCAGAGTCACTTAAATGACCTTTCGGCCCCATCTGAGGTCTAAACCTCAGCAGATCGTCTTGACCTGGTCTACAGCCCTCAATGCACTACCGTGTGACTGGCTGAGGAGATATTTGAAGAGGTGTACTGGCTGAGGAGTGCTGGTAGCGAGCCGTTGTCATGAGCTGAAGTGAAACTGAAACTGATAAAGGAAGATCTGATGATGCTGTAAACTGGTTCATGTATTGTTTATAATGTTTCATGATCTTCAACAACCGTTAAACAGGTTTGTGTACAACAACACTCAATATCGTTCCTTGATCTTATTTGTTTCCTCCACTTTCCGTGTTACTCGCTACAGTATCACAATCAAAGCATGAGCTGGCTATATTCTTTACAAAACTCAGCCAACATATTATTGATACTAAATTGCACACGTGAATAAACACAAACACACCTGCAGGCTGATTTATCCATTGTGCCAAAACTGTGGGAGGTGGAATTATAGCGTTTTGCAAAATCATACAACATTCACACTACCATAGTGCTTTTTACCAGCCCTGTGACTCAAAGGAAACATGCACAAAATGTCATCTAACTGCTCCTAATATGTCTTGCTTCCTCGAAAATCAAATCTCAAAACTGCCAAAGTGGAGATATCTCATTTTGCAAGTGTTATAAGTCACAAATAATATATATATATATATATATATATATATATATATATATATAATTTCACAGTTGCTAGTACCAGCAAAAGGAAAAACACATACTTGTAGAAAAGAAACATGTTTATGTTTAAATAAATGTTCCTTTAATGGTGGTGAAGTCGTTAGTACTGTGGCCTTGTATTCCAGGGTTGAGGGTTCGATTCCCACCTCTGGTCTGTGTGTGTGGAGTTTTCATGCTCTCCCTGTGCTTGGTGTGTTTCCTCTGGAAGTCCAAAGACATACAGGGTAGGATAATTGTCATTTGAAAATTGCCCAGAGTGTGTGAATATGTGTGTGTGTGTGTGTGTGTGTGTGTGTGTGTGTGTGTGTGTGTGTGTGTGTGTGTGTGTGTGTGTGTGTGTGTGTGTGTGTGTGTGTGTGCGTGCCGTGGGTTGGACTGGCACCAGTTGTACCCTGCCTAGATACGAAGGTCAGCTGTCCTGGATCGGTTCTCACAAGGACAGTATCATGTCGGGTGTGTGTTTGTAAACCCCATCGAGCTCCAGGATGAAACTGTCCCTCATGAAGACCTTCCCAGGACAGCGAGACCAAAACTTACTGCTGCAGAGGAGAAGTTCATTTAGAGTCACCAGCCTCAGAAATCACCAATTTACAAGCAGCACCTCAGATTAGAACCGTTATGAAGCTTTACAGAGCAGAAGGAGCAGATAAACATCTCAAGATCAACTGTTCAGAGGAGATTATTGTGTGTTTTGTTTAACAGTGTAGAGAGAAATAAACATCAGGAACGACCATGGCGTTATGAGGGGTGCACAAACTTTTGATCGGTAGTGTATATATGGTAACTTCACTGAAATCGTTTTTAAAATTTTAAATTTCCAAATATTTTGGTGAGGCCCCTATAAAGGGTTAAATCGAAAACAAAATAGATAATAGCTTTGATAAGCTTTGAGTAATGACCAGTGAGAAATCACAAGAACTTGACTAAGAACAAACTCTAAACAGAGGAACTCAGTCAACGTCGTGCTCGAGAGACACACCAGTGACAGGGCATCGGGAGAAGATGAAGCAAAGCTACATAGAGACATAAACGAATACTAGATAATGCAAAAGTGAGAGCCGTAACACTGTGACCTTCCCGGCACACGTCATAAACACTTCACTAGACTTACGCCTAAACTAAACCAAATGTAAAGCCCAGGAAGGATCATGCTGACATAAACTGAATGTGTTTTTTTTTTACCTTGAAGACTGAATGTTTTTTTTTGTTGTTGTTTTGTTTTGTTTTGTTTTTCCTAAAGAAATGCAGACACTCGTTAATCACTGAAACATTTGAACCTGTCTGTCAATATAATTTAGTTGTGTCATGTGTCACCTCATACATCAGTTAATTAAATATCTGAAATCAGTTCGTAGATTAAATCATGATTCTGGGAATCGATCGGCATGATCTGGCTTCAGCCTGCACATCGGCACACACACACACACACACACACACACACACACACACACACACACACACACACACACACACACACACACACACGGGGGGGGGACAGCAGAAAGGTCATTTGTCTGATGACTGTCACCTGAATTGATTGCATGCGCTGATAAACTGGCACACTGATACATCACTTGATCATGAGGGAAACAGATAACACTCAGCAGGCATTAGTGAGCGGGGGCGCTGGGCTGCATAACAAATTTGCTTCGCAAACATTTATGGCCTGATAAATTTACATAGATTCCCTGAGAACTTTCTGCAAACATGACCTTAAGCAGGGAGAACTGAGCGAGAGAACACTGTAATTCTAGCCAAGACCAAAAAAACAACATCACCAGCTGAATTCACTGCTGTGTTTGAATCTGTGGAGAGTCTGTGCGAGCTGCAAGGCTGAAGACTCAAGAGAACTTCTCTCTCACGCACAGACGGTCAGACCACAGACACAACAGTCATGTGTCCGGCCCTTTTCCTGTACAGCTTATCCAGTGCAGGGTCGCGGGGACCTGGGGACTCGGGGCACAAGGCAGCGTACATCGTGGATAAAGCGTCAAAAACATAGCAGGGCACAAGCACACAAAGACACACACAAAATCCACAGACAGAGACAGCACAGAGACACCACGGACAGGGACACACCAGAGACAACAGATAGGGATGCCATGGACAGAAATACCACAAACACAAATTCCACAGACAGAGAAAATCCACAGATGGTGACATCACAAACAGAGAGACCACAGAATGAAACATAATTAGAGACAACCACAGACAAAACATTTCCACAGACAGGAAAAATCAACAGACATACTTTAAATTCCACAGACAGAGAGACGACAGAATGAAACACCACAGAGAGAAATTCCACAGACCGGGACACTGAGGACAGAGACAATAGAAAGTGGCACCATGGACAGAGACACCACAAATACAAATTCCCCAGATAGAGACGCCACAGACAGAAAATACACAGACAGAGACACCACAGACAGAAAGTACACAGACAGAGACACCACAGACAGAGAGACTAAAGAATGAAACACCAGAGAGAGAAATTCCACAGACCGGGACACTGAGGACAGAGACAACAGAAAGTGGCACCATGGACAGAGACACCACAAATACAAATTCCCCAGATAGAGACACCACAGACAGAAAGTACACAGACAGAGACACCACAGACAGAAAGTACACAGACAGAGACACCACAGACAGAGAGACTAAAGAATGAAACACCAGAGAGAGAAATTCCACAGACCGGGACACTGAGGACAGAGACAACAGAAAGTGGCACCATGGACAGAGACACCACAAATACAAATTCCCCAGATAGAGACACCACAGACAGAAAGTACACAGACAGAGACACCACAGACAGAAAGTACACAGACAGAGACACCACAGACAGAGAGACTAAAGAATGAAACACCAGAGAGAGAAATTCCACAGACCGGGACACTGAGGACAGAGACAACAGAAAGTGGCACCATGGACAGAGACACCACAAATACAAATTCCCCAGATAGAGACACCACAGACAGAAAGTACACAGACAGAGACACCACAGACAGAAAGTACACAGACAGAGACACCACAGACAGAGAGACTAAAGAATGAAACACCAGAGAGAGAAATTCCACAGACCGGGACACTGAGGACAGAGACAACAGAAAGTGGCACCATGGACAGAGACACCACAAATACAAATTCCCCAGATAGAGACACCACAGACAGAAAGTACACAGACAGAGACACCACAGACAGAAAGTACACAGACAGAGACACCACAGACAGAGAGACTAAAGAATGAAACACCAGAGAGAGAAATTCCACAGACCGGGACACTGAGGACAGAGACAACAGAAAGTGGCACCATGGACAGAGACACCACAAATACAAATTCCCCAGATAGAGACACCACAGACAGAAAGTACACAGACAGAGACACCACAGACAGAAAGTACACAGACAGAGACACCACAGACAGAGAGACTAAAGAATGAAACACCAGAGAGAGAAATTCCACAGACCGGGATACTGAGGACAGAGACAACAGAAAGTGGCACCATGGACAGAGACACCACAAATACAAATTCCCCAGACAGAGACACCACAGACAGAAAGTACACAGACAGAGACACCACAGACTGAGGCACCACAAAGACACCAGAGATAGAGCCACCACAGAGAGAAATTCCACAGACAGAGACACCACAGAGACACCAGAGACAGCCAAGACTGAGCAATTCCACAGACAGCAATAACCACTGGAATTGAAGTAAGTGCTGGTGAGACAGAGGCAGCTACAGACACACACTGCTGTAGGGTGTTCGTTAGATCTTTGGACTCAGCATCCCCAACTGAGAGACAGGGGGAAAAGCCTGCCAACAACAGACAGAACAAACCGAGCTAATGTATGAGGAGAGCGATTGTAGCTGCTCAGCATGATGTGTCTCTCTTATTCCCTATACAGACTCCCAGAGGAGGCTCAGCTTCCAGCTCATGGTGCAACCTCGGAGCAAGCAAACCTGAAAACACACACACACACACACACACACACACACACACACACACACACACACACACACACACACACCTTTTTCCATATCCAGAGTTTGAATTGTCAACTCTTTTAATCGAAATGTGTTTTTACTGAAATATAATAATGTTGAGACTCGTGTTAAAACTTTGCATACGATCTCATGACCTCACAAGTGTATTTGAACTGTAATTTCTGCATAGTGTTTATACATATTTTCCATACTGTACATGCCTGGATATGATGCGAAGCTTAAAGTTATCCTAAAGTGTGACTTGCTTTTGTGTTGCACCGATCCTGAAACAATAAACCACTTCTGCCAAGAAGTGTCCTGTTTACTGCCGCACTATTGATGATGCGCGGTGCCTCGGCATGACGCAAACCTGCCCCTGATGAAAACCCGAGGAAACGTGATGCCAGACGCTTTGCATCGTCGATGGTGAGATTATCTTTTAAACCAAGCGCTAACATCTGTTGAAAGAGTAAAATTATTTTTTCTTGAATTAGCGTCGAGGGCATCTGAGGACATCTGAGGACATCCCAGACGTGAAATATTGAAACGTTTGGGCAGCTGTCAACCACATCCGGAGATAATAAAGACGTTTGTGCTGTAGAGCCATCTGCCTCGCGCACATGCTCGATCTTGAACTCTGCATGCCGGCGCCACGTGCCAAAGCCCAACGCGCTGAGCGTGATTCATCTATATTATGTCTCCATGGGAACCTGACAGGCATGGAACGGACCATTACACTCAATTATTTAACCTCAGAGAAGGAGAGTTTCTCCAAGTTTGCTTACTGAAGCAGGATCCACATGGTGGGTCGACTCAGTGTGGGGCAATTAACCAACACCGGCGACGTTCAGCCAGCGCTTAACCGCATGCGTGTTTACACTGACGCTGTTACAATACATGTGCTTACACTGGAGGGAAGCACGATGGCCTTAAAGTGCAGAACACTATAATATAAAAACTAATTAAAAACGACAATCACTAAAAAAACAATTACATCCAACCAATTACAAGCAACTTGAGTTTCAAGTTAATATTCTTGCATTTCAGGATATACATCTTAATGTTGTGTTTTAGGTAATTATGTGTGTTTTACCCTGTCACACAGAGCCATGTTCCCACTACATCTGCACAAATTCCCATGAACGCAGTAAGAAGTTGTACACAGTGAGAATTTGGCAGAAAGGCAGCGGAATCCTGTAAGGTGGTAGTATCGCCTCCCATCACGTAGAGCTTCCATGCGCTTTTTGACCACATTCGGACGTAGTTATGATGGCAGTGACCGATAGACAACATAACTTGCACCTCTTAGCGACTTAACCGCATGGTACAGATGGGAAATGTTGGAGGCGCTCTGACTGAGATGTCATCGCGTTAAGTTTACGTTAATTATATTCTTCTGGTGCTTACCATGTTTACGGCGTGCATGCAGCATGTTATGAGCTACACTTCATTATGAAGTGTATCATGGTATTTATACCAACGCCCCAGACTCAGTGACAATGAAGTTAGCGCATATTAAGTTCCTGGTAAGAGAGTGGCGTGATCTTGTGTACAATTGGAAATTAGACCTGACAGGAACGTTCCTATGAAATAGTATTTTTTCAAAATGGCATTTTTCCATTTTGATTACAGCCTTTGGATTGTTCTTCTCCTTCCTGGATATAACCTGGACTGTTTACTGGATTTTGATCTTGTAACCTTAGATTTTTCATTTACTTGGCCATTTTCTGAGTACCATTATAATACAACCTGTCCATAATGGACCCAAGAGACACAAGGTCTCTTACTATGATCAGTGTTTGGAGGAGCAGCCCACACCTACACCCCAGACCACTTTATCTGCTCATGAGCCGTGACTAACTAAAACCCCACATCGATTCTCCGGTGAATCCCAAACCTGCAGATCATTTTTAGCTCTGTGTTCTCGGCTCTTTGAGCTTCAACAATCCTTGTTTCTAATACAATCCTCCAAGATCGCTGCCATCTTGATTCTCTCTGGAAAGGCTCGTCTATGGGGAACCGTGAAATAGGAGCGGCAATTTGAGATCTGCATTTCTTTGATAGCTTTTCCCAAGAGCTATGGTGGGTTTTATGATGCAACCAGGTCTATGGAAAATAAGCCAAAAAAATCATTCATCTAAGTCAGGGAAGGTTGTTCAGTATTGGATTATGCAATCGAGTCTAACCATTGCTTGCTTGCATGATCATTGCTGCTGATACAAAGTGCATCCTTCAAATGCGTTTAACCACAGACAACCAGACTTTCTTAAAGATGAGCCCGCTGCCAGTCAACTGACCACAAAGTTGGACAGCTCGATTGAATTCATGATCTGCATTGATGAGGCTGTCCAATGTCAAAGGCAACACAGTCATTCTTACTGCACCAATTCTTCAACCTCACTTATTCCATCATTCTTCCAAAATTGCCCACAGCCAAAGAAACTGCTGAAGTAACACTTCAACAAGTGTTCAAGCTTCAGTGCATCCCAGCTGAAGTGGCTTCTGTTCACATCAAGGTTTTGGGCAAAATTCCATAAGCTGCTTTCCTTTGGTTTCCATCAACACTATAATTGGCAGACCGAAAGAGTGAATCAAGAACTGGAGAGGATTCTGCTGCCTCTATGCCCAAGAGCCAAAGAATCTGCTATGGGTAGAACATGCCCATGATTCCCTACCTTAGGTAGCTACTGGTCTCTCCCCTCCGAGGCGACCTACTGTATGGCTCCCTGCCACCAATGTTCTGAACTGAGACAGTGAGGCCGTAGTCCAGTATGCCCAAGCATCTACTCAAGATTTGCCATTACAAGCTCCATGTAGAGAACTGGCACCTTGCTTTGTCAGATTTCTTCCTATTCTTCCTATACCGTATGATATAATAAAGTATATTTGTATTAAGCACACAGTGAACTTTTTTAGTATTTGTAATCGGCCAGCATGGTGCTGCTGCAATAAGAATCTATTCAGAGTATATTAATCATGTGTTTGTAACACAGTAAAAGATTACCGTAATGTGCTTATAATACATTAAACCTATACTTTCATTTCATTGATTACACTCAGGTATGCACGTTAGTACACACACAGCCAAATACTTTAAGTGTACTGAGTCTACTTCAATTTGTTCCACTTCAGCACACAAAATTATACTTAATACACTTAAAATTGTGCTTTTGTACAATATAATTACTACTTAAATGCACTCGGCTGTAGGAACACTTAAGTATGCTTTGGCATGATGGGATTTACTTGTACAGCATTTACTCTCTTTTTTTTTACTTGGGTAACCACAATCTGGAGTAAGAACAAGCAGGAGGAGAAACTTTTCTGAACATTACAATATTCCTTCTGTTATCATTGTGTTACAACTTTAAGAAGATATGTATGCAGTGCATTGTGGGTAATGATGCTGACAATGGGACAGGCGCACTCAGGTGAGAGGAGAAATGTCTCGTGTGTGTGTTTACATTCGTGTTTAGAGGGAGTGTAAATGAGCCCTCGGCCCTCAGGTGTTCCTGCATTATTAATGTCACATCTATCACTCGGACTCACCCTCTGGCACAATACTCCTGTATCCTGAGCACCACTGTGCACACACACGCACACGCACACACACACACACGCACACACACGCACACACACGCACACACACGCACACACACACACACACACACACGCACACACACGCACACACACGCACACACACACACACACACACACACTGCCAGCTATGCCAGGATTGCTCCACGGCTGAAATTTCTTGTTATTTGAAGGCTTTATCGCTTCCTTTTTCCCTCATGAAAGACGGGAAAAGGGCAGCGCCGAGCCATCAGCGTGCTCTGATGAGGTTTCGGGGTTTTTTGGGGGGTCAGTCAAACTGAAATTCCATTTATGTGCTCAATCGTGCTGTCGACCTCACAACGGACATCATTTACAGCCTCACAGTGGAGCCGACACATGGGAGGAGTGAGCGAAGGGTCCAGGGCGCCATGGAGGAAAAAAATGAGGAACAATTAGTGTTTCACTCACGAGTATGAATCAGACTCATACGGAATAAGAAGCTGGTCCAGAATCTTTAACTAGATCAGGACTGGGACTAAACAGCTGTGTGTTCATAAGAAAACCACTCGTTAGTGAGACTCATCTGGAAAAAGGCTCCAGCTTGCTCGGGAGCATAAAGACGAGACTCTGGAGTGATGTATAAAAGTCATGTGACCTGATGAGTCCAGACTGAGCTTATTCCAGAGTGATGGGCGTGTCAGGGTGAGAAGGGAAGCGTATGAAGCGATGCTCCCATCATGCATAGTGTCCACTGTACAAGCCTCTGGAGACAGTGTTATGATCTGGGGTCGCTTCAGTCGCTCAGCTCGAGACTCAGCAACGTTATGTGGAGATAAAATGAAGTCACATGACCACCTGAATGTACTGAATCACCAGCACATCACATCTATGGAGGGTTTCTGCTTCTTCTTCTTCTCCTTCTTCACTGATGCCACACGTCTTGATTCTGTAAAGCTGCACCATTGACCATTGTTACAAACACAATACAAATAAAATAGAATTGAGCTGAGTTGAATATTCCAGGACTCAAATTGTGAACGACACAATTCTGGCAGCATAAGAAATCAATTTCACACATGAACTGGACGCCGCAGTGTGTAATCAAAGCTAAAGGAGGTCAAAAGAAGTTTATTTTTATTATTATTTTGGCCAGGTGTATTATTACAGGATCTGGTTATTTGAAGATTTTCAGACCAGCTGAGAGCAAAACACATTTCACACAAAATAAAACTTCTCTTATATAACATGTTCTTGTAACGCTTTCGCTTCTTCAGCAGCCAAAAACTAAAAACAAAAAAAAAAAAAACCCCTAAAACTAAAAAAACATCCATATACATCTCCAGCATGTTCTGCATGTTTCTCTCTCATTTCCTCGACTATATAACTCAGCTCGTCTCTTCCTGTAGGTCTCTACGACATTGTCCAATAATAAATCGTCTGTCTGGAAACATTTCCATTTCAAAAGAGAACAAAAAGCTGATTGAGATTAAACCTATTCACTGCAAAATATTTGAGAGAAAATAGAATGAAAAAAAAAAAACACGCAGTTGCATAATATATGATGAGTTGCATCGAGGCTGTAACCTTGGAAGAACATCAGACTCCTAAACAAACATCGGCTCAGAGATGAAAACTTTAATCAGTGCCAAGATGGCTTGAGGAAAAAAAAAACAAACAGACAGATGAGGAAGAATCGACTAATGGTGAGCATGTTTCATTTCTCACGTATGATAATTGATTTTCTGACATGCAGCGGTTGCAGGACTCCATCTGTCAGTGCCAGAGGTGCGGCTATAATTACACACCGATCCTCCAGGCGATAACGTCCACGGCGAACACCATTACAGAATTAGCCTGAGGTCGGTGTGGGGAATACCGTACGCTAACAAGCTGCAGAGAGTAGCAGAGACTAATTCTTAGGCAATGTGTGTAACTTCGGCGTGGAGCCGAGTTTAGCCGTATGTCCGGTCCACCATTCGGTTTTATTCTATACAATAGAGATTTCAAAATATCCCCATTTTATGTGTCTGCCCTTGAGGATTCCCACGGGAGAGGAAATAGGTCAGTAATGTGCCGGAGTCCAGAGCCATAAAAAAGCAGAGCGGGATGTTAAAGCAGGCATGTGGGAGTCAAGCGATTGTGCAATCATTCCCACAGACAGTCGGTCACCTTGCGTCAGAGTGGGTAAGACGGCAGACGTTTTCTCTCCGCAGGAAACCGATACAGAAAATAACATTTAGAATAACTCGCATTTCCAGCTGCAACCTACAAGAAAGGTTTCTCTCTAGGAAAAAGCATTAAGAGCAATAACTCACTAATAACTGAGTGGAAGTTTTTATCATCTTTTATCATCAGAGAGAGAGACAGAGAGAGAGACAGAGAGAGAGACAGAGAGACAGACAGAGAGACAGAGAGACAGAGAGAGAGACAGAGAGACAGAGAGAGAGACAGAGAGGGAGAGAGAGAGAGAGAGACAGAGAGAGACAGAGAGAGAGAGAGAGAGACAGACAGAGAGAGACAGAGAGACAGAGAGAGAGACAGAGAGGGAGAGAAAGAGAGAGAGAGACAGAGAGAGAGAGAGAGACAGAGAGAGAGAGACAGAGAGAGACAGAGAGA
>JAAGKR010013836.1:0-5000 GCA_011419295.1 Clarias macrocephalus
CAGAGAGAGACACAGAGAGAGAGACAGAGAGAGAGAGAGAGAGAGACAGAGAGAGACACAGAGAGAGAGACAGAGAGAGAGACAGAGAGAGAGAGAGAGACAGAGAGAGAGAGAGAGAGAGAGAGAGAGACACAGAGAGAGAGAGAGACAGAGAGAGAGAGACAGAGAGAGACAAAAAGAGAGAGAGAGAGAGAGACAGAGAGAGAGAGACAGAGAGAGACAAAGAGAGAGAGACAGAGAGAGAGAGACAGAGGGAGACAGAAAGAGAGACGGAGAGAGAGAGAGACAGAGAGAGAGACAGAGGGAGACAGAGAGAGAGACAGAGAGAGAGACAGAGAGAGAGAGACAGAGAGAGAGACGGAGGGAGGGAGAGAGAGGACAGATCCTTACTTGACTCTCATCATTCCCATCTCTCTCTCTCTGTGTCTCTCTCACTCCGTCTCTCTCTCTCTCTGTGTGTCTCTCTCTCGTTGTGTCAAACACCGGCTGCTTGATGAGGTGTGATTGCACGGATGGTGTGAGCGAAGGGATTACAGATGGAGAAAAGAAAGAAAAAAAACTTCCCCTTTTTATTCTAAGCAGAAGAGAAAAGCATATTTCTGGATCTCGGCTGGGCGAAAACACCTCACAGATCATATGAGAGAATGAGAACCAGAGAGAGGGAAAGTGTGTGTGTGTGTGTGTGTGTGTGTGTGTGTGTGTGTGTGTGTGTGTGTGAGAGAGAGAGAGAGAGAGAGGAGGATGTGGAAGAGGAAAGTGTACAGAAATAGATGAGTGTTTTGGCAGGAAGCAGTATATCACTAAAACCATAACAATCTCCTCTTTCTAAATGTTATTACTGTTCAAATTAAGAAAGACTCAACAACACACACACACACACACACACACACACACACACACACACACACACACACACACACACACAGTTTCTGTGACAGCGGAGGAAATGTAGGTTGTCACAGGCCCCACTGACTCAGTTGTACTCGTCCGTAATGCAATCAGTCATAAAGTCCTCCTTTTCCATCTGCTTCAACTCGGCATCAGCACAGCCTGGGAGAACACACACACACACACACACACACACACACACACACACACACACACACACACACACACACACATCAGATCCAGAAGAGAGCCGGGAAAATCACGAACTATCTGAAACATCTTTAAATACTGAGACTAACTCAGGGCGTTTATACTTTAGACACGAGTGATTCTGACCGGACCGCGCCCAGGAACGATCCCCCCCCTCCATAACCACCACCCCTCCCCCTCCCCCGCTGGCCAGCATTCACATTATTATTATTATTATTATTACTTGTGATCCTTTACTCTCCAATTCAGCAGGGGGCAGTGTGGACCTACTTGGTTTGTGAGCCATAATCGAACACAAGACAGGAAGTAAACTCACACGCTCTGCCTAATCTTACTCATGTTCCTGGAAAACGGTCTCTCGCGTCCCCTCCTGGAGTATCAGCTCTGTGTGGGTCAGGGGGTGAGGTTGGCACATGCTCCGTACACACACACAGATTTCAGAGAGACAGACGGCACAGATGTTGTCATGTTCTAAACAGCGGTTCGGTGCCGTATGTGATTCAAACCGAACTGCCTCTTTGATCCACGCCCAAGTATCTCTACATTCCTGAGGACACCTCTTCAAGTGGACTTGGGCTCGGTTCACAGCGCAGGACCATTCTGGGCTCTAAACAGTAGGGTCTACTGGGAATCATAGGTCTATAGACCAGGCCCTACTGGGAATCATAGGTCTATAGACCAGGCCCTACTGGGAATCATAGGTCTATAGACCAGGCCCTACTGGGAATCATAGGTCTATAGACCAGGCCCTACTGGGAATCATAGGTCTATAGACCAGGTCCTACTGGGAATCATAGGTCTATAGACCGGGCCCTACTGGGAATCATAGGTCTAAAGACCAGGTCCTACTGGGAATCATAGGTCTATAGACCGGGGCCTACTGGGAATCACAGGTCTAAAGACCGGGGCCTACTGGGAATCATAGGTCTAAAGACCGGGGCCTACTGGGAATCATAGGTCTATAGACCAGGCCCTACTGGGAATCATAGGTCTATAGACCAGGCCCTACTGGGAATCATAGGTCTAAAGACCGGGCCCTACTGGGAATCATAGATCTAAAGACCAGGTCCTACTGGGAATCATAGGTCTATAGACCGGGCCCTATTGGGAATCATAGATCTAAAGACCAGGTCCTACTGGGAATCATAGGTCTATAGACCGAGCCCTATTGGGAATCATAGATCTAAAGACCAGGTCCTACTGGGAATCATACGTCTATAGACCAGGCCCTACTGGGAATCATAGGTCTAAAGACCAGGTCCTACTGGGAATCATACGTCTATAGACCGGGGCCTACTGGGAATCATAGGTCTAAAGACCGGGGCCTACTGGGAATCATAGGTCTAAAGACCGGGGCCTACTGGGAATCATAGGTCTAAAGACCGGGGCCTACTGGGAATCATAGGTCTAAAGACCAGGCCCTACTGGGAATCATAGGTCTCATAAGATCATATGACTGGGACTAACTGGGAATCATACGTCTACATACTGGGACGAACTAAGCATATGAGCTCTTAACACTGGGACTAAATGAGAGTCTAAGATCTAAAGACTGGGAGAAAGCATTCTGTAAGTTTTAATGTGTTTTCTTTTTTGTTTTTGCCCTGAATTGTGGTTTATTATTACTGGAATAATGCATTATTATCTTGAGAGATGATGAAATTATGAGGAAATAAAATTCATGGAAAACCACAATGTTTTTTGTAGCTTTATTTAATAATTTACATTTTTGTTCCATCTTTAGGCTCCTCTAAGAATTTTGTTTAAATCTAGTTATTTTCCCATGCACCATGATGTCATCAATCATTACCCTTCTCCTTCACACAGCCTAAAGTCAAGGATAAGTGTGTGTGTGTGTGTGTGTGTGTGTGTGTGTGTGTGTGTGTGTGTGTGTGGTAATAGTCAGCTAATAGATGTTTTGCTAGTGATTAAAGTTGATCTAGTTGTCACTCTGGACCAGAATGAGACGATTAAGTAGCCCTTATTACCAAAGTTATTACCTGAGACTCTGACCTACATCTGTACACACACACACACACACACACACACACACACACACACAGAGTAATTACTGCAGTACGGCTCTCAGCCATGCTTCTAACTAAACATTTCCTTTAAATACTGCAGAGCTGCCTTTAAAATAGCAATATTTAAACAACTTAATTGGGTCTTTTTCCTGCAACCTGTCATCAATCACCTCACACACACACACACACAAACACACACACACACACACACACACACACACACAGGATTCCATTTCCATCGAAATGTTAAGCAAATATTAAGAGAAAATTCATCAAAGTAAAGCGAGTTCCCTGGTGTTCGTGTCAGCTACCGTTCTCACCAGAGGGGGCAGGATGACATCATCAACAAGCGCCAGACGAACACATGGCCTGCAGGTTTCATTTCCCTTTGGAACTGGAAGCTAGGAAGCAAAGGAAAATGGAGGGCTCTGAAAACTAGGGAAGAAAAGTAAAGTGAGGACCTTTAAAATCTTTATGCAGATGGAGCTCTGGGAATAATGGAACGCTAAAATCCCGGAAGCGAAAAAGAGAGTAAACTGGGGTGCAGTAATCCCTGGGGGACAGGGGAAATTAGGTACACTGGGGGGAGAGAGAGAGAGAGAGAGAGATGGCATGTTTTATATTTAGAAAATATAACAAAGTAAGACAGAGTGCAGTGAGTAACTTGCCATAAGATACCATAAACGAAACACAGCGATGTATTTCTTCAGCCACAGCAAGTGGTCTTACTTCTGTCCACCAACAGCATTCATCCTGCTTCTTATTGACCTTACCTTTGATCTTTATGGGGGCGGGGCCACACCTGGAGTGCAGAAGAAACCAATGAAATGAGCTGCTTGAGTTTTTTGTAAATGACAAAAATTTAGAATTTGAATTTCATTTTTGCTTGAGAGAGAGAGAGAGAGAGAGAGAGAGTGTGTGTGTGTGTGTGTGTGTGTGTGTGTGTGTGTGTGTGTGGTTGTATATATGTGTGTGTGTGCAGGTGAATAATTCTCCATGATGTCTCCATCCAGGATATTAAGCATTAATTTCACACCTGAGCAACCCAGCCGAAGATGTAGCACTTTCTCTCTCTCTCTCTCTCTGTGTGTGTGTGTGTGTGTGTGTGTGTGTGTGTGTGTGTGTGTGTGTGTGTCTAAAAGAGACACATAAAGAGTGAAGTGAATTATTAACATATTAACAGACCATCACTGCTCTGCTGGATTTATACCTCGTTAATGTCCTCAACAGAACTTTGGACTGTAGCCTTAATGTAAACATTTTCAAACAAGTGATGAAGGAAATAAATTGTGAAAAAGTTTTCAGAATGATCTGTAAATAGACCTTGACATGTAAGGTTTCTGTCCAATAGTTGATTTATATTTCTACACATTAAATGCTATTAAACATAGCCAAACAATTTCTACATTCTAATTTAACTGCATTTAACTTTGTAAACTAAGTAACCTTTGTAAGTGAATTGGTATACATTTGTATATTAACATTTTATAAAACTTTATAAACTAAGCCAAAATTGTTTATGTCTTGTTAACCTTTTATTGGTCAATGCTTGGTTAATTCAAAGAAAAATCTTCAGAATTGCAAACAAATTGATCATCTTGTAAAAATTATAGCAAACATTTAACTAACAAGCAAATTTATTAATTTATTATAAACCTCCTGAAATAATAGTAAATGAATTAGATCAAGGTTTAATTGTACAAGTTATAAAATGAAAACTTTACAATTAATTCAATTTATAAATTAAAAGCGACCTTAATAAACTGAAAGGTAAATTTGGGTATATTAAGAACCACACTTGTAAAATGTTAGTAAATATTCTAAATTAACATTACAATTTGTAATGTGTTAGTAAAAAAAATTCTAAAATGCAAG
>JAAGKR010013837.1:0-13054 GCA_011419295.1 Clarias macrocephalus
AGAGAGACAGAGAGAGAGAGACAGAGAGAGAGAGAGACAGAGAGAGACAGAGAGAGACAGAGAGAGACAGAGAGAGAGAGAGAGAGAGAGACAGAGAGAGAGAGACAGAGAGAGAGAGAGACAGAGAGAGAGAGAGAGAGACAGAGAGAGAGAGACAGAGAGAGAGAGAGAGAGAGAGAGAGAGAGAGACAGAGAGAGAGAGACAGACAGAGAGAGAGAGAGAGAGACAGAGAGAGAGAGAGAGACAGAGAGAGAGAGAGAGAGAGAGAGAGAGAGAGAGAGCTGTTCGATAGAGTCATCAGTCTTTCCACTTCACCCCTGCAGCACTGAATCACCTCTGCGCGCACACTCATGGTTTGACTCATGTGGTTCGAAACACACACACACACACTTTAACGCATCCTGCACTGTAAAATGCATGATGTTTTAACACTGATTCTTTACATTTTAGCATTTAATTAGAATTTACTCATTCATTTAATTTTTTTAAAAACTTGACAGCTACTCTTGTACAAGACACACACCCCAGTGGGCGGGGCACACTCATATAGAGCCTTTAATTGGACAATAATGAGACATGAATATTGACAACAGTAAAAATTCTAATTAAAATAACTTTAATTAACTGTTATTTGTTGTTATTATTATATTGGTACCACAACACTAATTAACATGTGAAAAGTGTCATTGATGCAATTTGGGTTCAGGACATTTTACAACTTTATGATAAATATTCTATATATTAATTAATGCTAAAAACAGGACTAGAAGGGTTAAAGCGTAATTGTTAGCACGATTTAGAAAACATTTAGGCTCAGTACGAGTAAGAATTATATATCAATATAAATAAAGGAAAGGTTTAGTCTGTACATCGATCACACTTTCATTTATATTATCACATTTTATACACTGGAGGAGCTGAACATTTTCTGAGACTGGTTTCTGTCTGTCTGTCTGTCTGTGTGTCTCAGCATCACACAAAACTGTCTGTACAGAATTTACTGACTCTACGTGGGGTTTAATCTAAAATTAAATGATATCACTGATTATATTAAAGTCCATCAGATTATTTTTAACTTTAACCTTTTAACTGTTTCTACAAACTCTTTAACCGTCAGCGACGCGTACTAACACTTGTTATATATGAAATAAATAGGCTAAACAGATAACTTTTCGATTATATTAATAAACATTTTAATTACGATTACGTCTTTTACGCTAAACATTATTAACGTGATTATTTATTTAAAAACGACAAACATTAATAAACACCTCATCGCTCAACAGTTTTAAACTCTGAGGCGCCTCAGTCAGCTCGGCTCCATCCCCAATTAATCATTTTTCTCTGACAAGTGCACTAAATTACAGTATGAAATGTATAAATAAACAGCGCGCGCCCTAAACACTGTGACAGAAGCGGTGAGTGATTTGGAACACCGCCAGATATTAAGTCCGTTAAATCAAAGCTAATTCAGCTAGCTACAAAAACCTCTCTTTTTTAAAAACTGCTCCTGCGTGACTCGGTTTAAATATATACATAAACGACCATATTTACGAAATGTTAATAAAATGGAAAATTAAAAATATTATATTTTACGTCAGAACTTGAATTAATAAATGTTTTCTTTTTTAGCGCTAAAAGGGGAAATCGCAGCATTAGCTCCTCATGCTAATGCTAAAGCTAACGTTATTTTGTGTGAGGCGCCGTTTGATTTCAGCTCGGCGTGTGTGTGTGTGTGTGTTTTTTTTTTTTTAAGTGATGCGGGAGAAAAAGCGCGTCGCTCGACTCTGAAAAAACTTTCATCCCGAGTCACTCGCACGCAAACACCGCGTCAACACACGTCAGCGAGCCGGGGAGCCATTAAAGCTCCGCCATCCCCGAGCAGCAGCAGCAGAGCCGCCCGGAACCGCCGCCATTACACAAACACACCGCCGTCCCGCCGGAGCACAGTGCAGCGCTCTCGCTCACACACACTCGCGTACCTGGAACAGCTCCGATAATCCGCCGTGGCCGGTATTCAGGTGTCCGTGACGTATAAACCTGGATTTATATGTTTCGGGATTACTGTATAATATTGAATAAAAACAAACTAACTAGCTCGCTTGTTTTTTTCCAGAAGGCTGCCTTTAACGCCCCGCCCACTAGATTGACGCGTGACGTCATACGTGCCCCGGCGTTCTGATTGGTCGGGCTGCACAGTACTCTACAGCCACGAAAAACAACGTATTAAAAAAAAGCGCTGTTTGTTTTGCTAGCACACACGCGCTCACAAACCCAGGAATCTCCAGACGTCCCGAATGCGTTAGTGCTCTCTAACCACAGGGGCCTACGCCACTGAAAAGTGACGTCATACTGGTTTAAAATCTGTTATTGTTAACATAAAACCTTGTCATGATACTGAGAAACTCCTCTGTCCTGAAGATTACAGTTACAGCTGACACTGGAGACTCCTTCCACTGAGCTTACATTTGTGTCTTCTCACCAAAATAACATATATAAGGCGAAATGTCGTATTTTATAATAATACGAAATAATGTAAATGCAAACAATCTGTTCAGTCACCCGAAAATATTACCAATATTACCAATTTCCAACACTATGATCATATTTCTGCATATAAAAACAATCAAAACATTTAGAAAAAAAGACATTAAACCTCACTTAACCTTGCAATTAGTGGCACAGTGGCTTAGTGGTTAGCACTGTTGTATTGAACCTCCAGGTCCTGGGTTTGACTCCTGTGTTGGGTGTGTATGCATGTAGTTTGCCTGTTTTCCCCATGCTTGGTGGGTTTCATCTGGGTACTCTGGTTTCTTCCCACAGTACAAAGACATGCAGAATAGGGTAATTGTTGTTTCCAAATTGCCCTGTAGTGCGTCAGTGTGAATGTTGACTGGAGGTCCTAGCTCAGTTGTACAAATAAATACAATGCTCACCACTGGCCTCCACGGTCCCTAGATGGATAGAACCTTAAATTATTTTTCCTCTCGGCAATGGGATGCTTTAAAAAAAAGATTTTTTAAAAATCTGAAAGTGGCTCCATTTTCTTCTTGCTACCGTCGTGCATAACAATGGTATGAAAATCCATGCGATGATATGACCTTACTAATAGACCGGGTATAAAGGGAGAGCAGAAGAGGACCAAGTACTGAGCCCTGTGAGACACCAGTAAAGAGTCTGCGTGGGGCAGATGTGGATCACCTCCATGTCACCTCATGCAACCTATCTTCTAGGTAAGAAGCAAACCATTGCCATGCTATTCCATAGATTCTAAGGCTTGTAAGAATAGATAATAGAATCTTGTGGAATCACTGTGTCAAGTGCAGCTGACAGGTCCAGAAGGATAAGGACAGATGATAGTTTAGTTGACCTAGCCGCACGGAGCTTCTTAGGGCAGTCTCTGTGGAATGTGCCACTTTGAATCCAGATTGGTTGGGATTATTAAGGGTGTTCTGTGAGAGATAAAGAGACATTTGGTTATAAACAGTCCCTTCAAGAATTTTGGAAATAAAAGAGAGAAGCGATACTGGGCGATAGTTGCTAACTTCTGCTGGATTCAGGCAGGGTTTCTTGAGGATGGGAATAACCCTTGCCTACTTAAAAGCAGCAGGAACATGACCAGATGATATGGAATGGTTGATGATTGTTGTGCTGAAGGGAAGGAGGTCTAGTGAGATGGTCTGGAGCATTGTGGAAGGGATTGGGTCTAATGAACAGGTGGTGGGGTTGGATGACGAGATGATCTGCTGAATCTCATCAGGTGACAGGTTGCAGAATTCTGCTAAGGGAGGGAAGGGAAGGTACTGAAGTTCTGCTGTAGGAGATTGGTTAGGAGAAAAGGACTGTTGGATTGCTGCAATTTTCCCGTCATAGAATGTGGCAAAGTCATTAGCAGTCAGAGAGCAAGCCAGTTGGTTGAGTAATGAGGAGAAGATATTGTGGAGTTTGCCAGGATCATGTGCAGAGGCTTCCAGCTTTTCCTTGTAGAAGGTAGTTTTGGCAGAAGTCTTTAACCAAGTGTCCAAGACATACAGGTCTCAGGTCAGATGATACAATCAGGAAATCGATCAATGACCTTCAACATAATGTGCTCTGGTACTAGGTACACCCATGAGCATCCTTATGCTTGAACATGGTATTTGTTATGGACAATCTATGACTAGCACAGAAATCCAGGAACAAAACACCGCTCAAACCAAGATAAGGTTATGGTTCCTGGAGAGGAAGGCAGATTCAGAGGCAGAAATTTCAGTTCTGAAGGTGAAAATTCACAAAGTGTGAAAACTTTGTGAAATTGTGTAGGATAAATATGACAGCGTTCAAGTCAACTTGTGACAAAATTTATGCTGGACGATTGACAATTCCAGAAGACTTTCGCAAATTACAGCCATGAGACTCTTAGCCACAGTAAAACATTTAAAACGTTTTAAAGAAGCACGTACGTCCGTAAAGATCACGGCTGAAGTGATTCTTGAAAATCGATGTCCCCAACAACAACACTTGCACATTACAGGAACACGCAGTTATTGATCCCCTGTACAGTCCTGTCCTCGCTACAAGACATTTCCACATGTTCCACACAGTTTCCTAGTTTAAAAGTAGACTCAAGACGCATCTCTTTAATCTGGCATACATGTAACTATCCCATAACCTCATACTCCAGTACATCTATCCTGAATGGCAACTACGCTAATTCTCTCCATCTGTTCTGTATTCTTCTACCCATCCCGAGGCATCTGGAGATTGTGCCAGCTTCAATAGAAAGAGGCCGACCCTGCGAGTTTCCTGAGGCATCCAGAGAACGACCCGCTCCAGCTGGATTCTGCTTTATGATGGTTGGAGCTACACATGCTGCTCCTGAGCTCCCAGTGATCCCGACCCCACCTGTCCTCTGCACCTGGTGCCTCAACCCTGTGCTGAACTGGACTTCATGTTAATTTAAAGAACTTCTGTTATATTGAACTTTTAGCTGCATAACACTCATCATGTTATATAATTTCAATCCGTTATCACCCAGATGAGGATGGGTTCACTGTTGAGTCTGGTTTCTCTCAAGGTTTCTTCCTACTACCATCTCAGGGAGTTTTTCCTTGCCACTGTCGCCGTCACCCTTGGCTCGCTCATCAGGGACATTTAATTCATCATTCACTCATTCATCTCATTATTATCTAGACACATTTTTCTCATACACATTTCCATAAATTTTCTTTTTACTTTTTTTGTTTTCATTCTTGTTAAGCTGCATTGAGACAATGAACATTGTTAAAAGCGCTATATAAATTTAATTGAAAAAAAAATTAATGTTTGGGACATTTAAGAGTTCCTGGGAGGTCAGTGTTATAGAAGTGAAGGAGGCAGTCCGATCAAGAAAACTTTCTACCTTGAAGGTATCCAAGCACTAGTGAAACACTGGGATAAGTGCATTAGTGTAGCAGGGGATTATATGGAGAAAAAAGGAGTGTTTAATCTCAGAACTGTGTTCTGTTATTCTGTACAATCAAAAGTCCTGCTTTGACCTGAAGGCCCCTTGTAAATTGAATTGAATATTCTTAAGTTTCTTCAGTTGAAGAACATAATTTATTTGAAGTAGGCTCCAAATGTTAAAAAGGTTCAGATGGGAAAAGTGATTTAACTACATGGCAGCTGTATATGTGGTTATGATTTGGAATACTTGCACGTGACACCAAGCTGCACTATAAAGTTTGTTCTCATGTAAATGTAAATTGTACATGATAAATTAATACTTCTTTCCAAAAAAACATACACAGAGCTTCTACAGAACCTGAAATAAAGTATTCACTTCATTATATAAAAAAATGACATAGCGCTAATCAGAGATATTAAATGATAATTAATTACAAAAAAATATCATGGCATCCTATGTGGATGCACTATTGAGGCTCAAGATCCTTGTTACAATAATTTTTTTGTTTAGCCCGCACCGTTTTGCACCACCTTACCAGTCAGTTAA
The DNA here is from genome assembly GCA_011419295.1 of Clarias macrocephalus. NCBI lineage: Eukaryota > Metazoa > Chordata > Actinopteri > Siluriformes > Clariidae > Clarias > Clarias macrocephalus. The sequence continues at coordinate 5,973 of JAAGKR010013837.1, forward strand.
ACTCAATAGCGTCTCTGAAATGCCTTTCTGATGTTCAGGGTGCAGAATCTCTCTGACGATTAGAGTTGCTGACACTCTGTGTGACGTGACTACATTATCTTGTGCTGTTAGGTGTTCCTGTAATGTTCCTGCAGAAGAACTGAACTTCTCCAGTCCTGTTCAAGTAAAAGTGTGTTCCTATGTGCTACTACAGACTGAAGCAACATGGTGTCTGATACACATGAGGGCTAAGTGATAAGACCATATGTATAGCATCAATATTATCATAAATTATGTCACAGTACGCCCACCTGGGTGTATCACACTACTTTTTTTTTTTTTTTTACATTTTTGTTGATTTTACAATCTTGTGATTAATTTCTCAGAATTTGTTTTCAGATAATTTTTCTTTTATTTGACATTTGCTTTAATATTAAATTATTGAAACTCAGACACATCAATACCATGCAGTAGTGAGGAATTGACTATTTTTTCAATAACAAAAAAAAAAAAAAAGAAATTCAGGTTTTAAAACCAGACAATTTAATAAACTGATGCAGATGATAAGCTATCCATATCAGATCAGCACCTAGAATATTTTATTTGACTTCAAGAGGCTGAACTAATTTCACTCATCTCTCTTTTTCAAAATCATTAATTTGTGTACTAGTTCCTATACCTACAAGTTTTCTCAAACAGATAATACCAGAAGGCAGGTTACTGGTTAGCATTGTTGCCTTGCACCTCTAGGGTCCGGGTTCGATTTCCGCCGATCTTCTGGGTACTCCAGTTTCCTCCCACAGTCCAAAGACATTAGATTAAGATTAAGTTAATTGTTACCCCCAAATTGCCCATAGTGTGTGAATGTGTGTGTGTGCCCTGTGATGGATTGGCACCTTCTCCAGGGTGAACCATGCCTTGTGCCCCAAGTCTCCTGGAATAGGCTCCAGGCCCCCCGTTACCCTGTACACAGGATTGAACGATGTATATGATGAGTGAGTGAGTAAGATAATGCCAGAAATAACTGAACTGCTAAAAATAGTCACTCACCAGGGGTTATTTTCGTAAATCTATTAAACTTGCACTTTAAACACATTTTAAGACACCTGACCTCGACCCATGTCAGCTGACCAACTACAGGCCTTTGATCAGGGTTGCGTCTCTTTGCTTGTGTTACTTGACCTTAGTGCGGCTTGCAGGACTTTACGCCATTGATCATAGTATTCTCCTTTACAAAATAGAATTTTACAGGAATTAAGGCTCAGATTCTATTTGACTGATCGTTATCAGTTTTTAAATTTAAATGTTGACTATTCTGTGTGTACTAAAATGAAGTTTGGTGTTCCACAGGGTTCGGTTTTAGGCCTACTGGTATTTTCTATATTGGGTCACTGTGTTTCTTCAGATATCAAGCACATCAAGTCTGACTTAACCACTCTGTAACACATCAATCCTGCAAAATATATGGCTTTTATTTATTTATTTTTCATTTAAATATAAAATAAGAAAGAAAGTAATGTACAAAGTGAAAGAGGAGAGAGTGAGCAGGGGAGCAGAAGGTTGCATAATAACCAGAAGTCCAGATTCATATTCATACACAAGAAGAGGTAAAAAACCATCAGGCCCAGGTATTATTATTATTATTATTATTATTATTATTATTATGAGCAGAAACACAAAAGGAGAATGTTATTAAATCGTGAGCTGAATCTCAAATAATGCATATTTAGTGTGAGCTGTGATAACATGACGAGCTGAAGCTTTTGAAAAGTGAAGTGTGTTCTGTTCAGCAAAAGACCCTCTGAAACATTACTGCGTTACAGCTTTGACTCCTGATTTATTACTCTGTGTGTGTGTGTGTGTGTGTGTGTGTGTGTGTGTGTGTTGCTGTAGAAGTGTTCCATAATGCAACATAAGTGTATAAATATAGCATGGAAATAAAGGAAATCCTCTTAGGGTTGCCAGATTGTGAAGTTCTAAAATAATAATAATAATAATAATAATAATAATAATAATTATTATTATTATTATTATTATTATTATTATTATATTGATTGCCTTCCCCACATATTTCACCACATCATCCCCACTGCATCCCCACTCTCATACACTTTGTTTATTAATAATCTGTAGGAAACAAAAAATATATATAGTTTGCTGATGTTACTGATTCAGAATTTCTTTGGGACAATCTGATCATTTTGATTCATACAAATTCATATTTTTATACATTGATATTACATTTATTTGTCTGTTTCTGAGCAAACCTGGCAACCCTGTTCCTCAGATTTCACTTTGAATGTATAAACATTATCCAGATAAATCACACACAAACACACCTATATAAAGAAAGAAATATCCTTTACCATTTAGTCTGATCTGCACATGATTATTTAAAATCTGTGGTATAAAAACTTGCACAACTGATTAACTGGCTAACTGCTTCATAATTAAAGTCAAACTCACTTGTGAGATTTTTGGCCTTCCATACATGTTGGTTCATTTAGTATAATCTACACGTGTCAATTGCTATCCACAGAGAATAAGTCATAGTGTGTATTTTGGGGGGGAGGAGGCTTTTTATTATTTATTAAATAAATAATGACAGAAATAAATATTAAAATAATGCCAGAGTTTGTTTCAGGTTGAGTGGTAACCCAGGCAAGCTCTTGTTCGTGCAGTAGAGGTAACACTTCTCCTCAGTACAGTATTTATCATTTAATCGTTCTTTATATTTTGTGACTTTAACGTTAGCTAATGAACACCATGAACACCAGCCGAGCCACTTCACTTCTCCAGAGGACAAAAGAAAAACACAACCTGTTCTGCTAGAGGTTTATAAACCTGCAGAATGAACCAGCCACAGATACTTTAGCGATATCGGAACAGTTCAGAACTACCCGCTGCACCTGTGTCCGATCCCGACGCCATATTGAATAGCGCTAAGGCTGCAATGCAAGTAAAAGTACAAGCGACAGCACTGGTCTTGTTCTAGCGTCTACAGGTTATGACACTCAGATGCAAAAAAAAAATATATATATATATATATATTTTTTTTCCCAGTAAATTTTGTCTTCTTCATTATGATTGGATACGAAAATTCTGTCTCCTCTATGATTGGTTAGATCCTAGAGCTGGAAGGAGGGACCTAAATGCGGCGTGTGTTTAGCGCAGGCATCATACAGCAGATCTCCATCAGTAAGAGTGTAGCTGCTCTTTTGGTTCTGAGCTGAACTACAAAGCCTGGAACTTGACTGAAGAGGATATTTAAACAGTCTAGACAATATTTTAACCCTGAAGGCTAGCAATAAATAAAGGGCTGCTTGTTTTTCCAGCATCAGAATTTTCTCCCCCAGTTGGCGTGTGTTTCTTGTCCGGGAATCTAAAACATGAAAATAAAAAGTGTGTATAGTACAATCTAACTAGCAACAGCTGTCTACTGGTGTCCTTTTCACAGCATTATCTGTTGTTATGATGCTGGCAGTTTGTAGTCTGACTGCTGCAGTCCTTTAGGTTTTCATGTTCATGCACTAGCCATGACTTCAGCTGCAGTGAAATTAGCACTATCCAATATGGTGGCTTTCAAATAAACTTCACCATCTGTGGCGCCGTATGTGATATTGCTACTTACTTGTCAGTGTAGCAGTCTTCTAGTCTATGTACCCTGTATATGATGTTACAAGAGATCGACGTGACTTGTTCTGTGGACGATTTCAAGTGTGTCTTGATGACGCATGATTGTCTGAAGCAGGAGGGATTCTTTATGGAATTACAGTTTCCAATAAGGGTCTCAGATCAGATCAGAGCTGTGCTGAAAAAGTCGTCAGTCTGGTTTTAGTGAACGTGTGTAACTGCAGAATTTATCAGCACTGCTGTGTGAACAGAGGATCTCGCATGAACTCATCACCAGACGCTCATCAAGACCAGCTCCTTACTACGGGTTTTAAAACCGAAACCAGTCAAACACTGGTGTTGAGGTTTTAAAAATGTTGAGGTGTAAACTGTACTTCCTTCAAATCAAAGAGAAAATTCAAGATTTTAAAACATTTGATCAGTTTTGGAAAAGTTTATTTTCACATTCACTGAAAAACTCCTTACTTTGTGTTTGTTAATTGTAACGTTCCAATCTCTAAACTGAAATATAACTGCAGGTTTCTCACACACACACACACACACACACACACTATAAAAAGCCATATGAACTGGTGCTGTGTGTGAAACTGTTTCCTCTCGTCTCCCCGAGCGCTCCAGTTACTCATGCACATGAAATGAAGTTTCTGTTGGGAAACAGCGAAAGAGCAAAAGAGCGAAGCCGAGGGAAGACGAGGGAGTGAAGGAAAAGGAACAGAAAGTGGGTAACTACATTCCCGACGACGTGCACGTGAGATCAGTTTATAATCAGATCCATATTCATATGGAGAAGAAAAGGAAGTAAGAGAACAGCACAGGAAACACACACACACACACACACACACACACACTGCATGTTTTCTTCTATGTACACGTGTGTGGTTTGTGTAAAATCTCTGCCTTTGTACAGTTTGTTAGTTTACAGTAATAAAAACGTACAGATTCGTTCCTGCAGGTTTAGAAACGATACAAACGCGTCCTGATTTCTATTGTAGAGAAGCACCTTGATATCAGAGCTCTGTGTGTGTGTGTGTGTGTGTGTGTGTGTGTGTGTGTGTGTATCGTTGGTTAATTCTTAGTGCAGGTTTATTAATATATTTATTAATTTATTTACACAGCTTGCTTTACATTTCTGTTCTGTTGCTATGTGATGTTGATGATGGAGCAAAACACAAAAAACAAAGAAACAAAAAACACTTCATTAATGAAGTTAAATCTGAATAAATAGATTTTTTTTGTAAAGATGAATAATTATGGATTCTAAAATAAATAGAATAAACTCATTAAAAAGACTTGTGTATTTTTTTACATTTAGTATTATCCTTAAGTTACATAATAAATATCCAAAACAATAACATTCTAAAAGTGCAATTTATTTCCGACACCTTTCTGTTCTAATTTTTATTTAATTCCAATTAACTGATTTGTAAAAATCAAATTTCAAAACAGTAATTTAAATTTTTCTGTCTTTCCTTATTTTATTTTATTATGATGATTTATTACTAATCAGAATTACATTTAATATTTGTCATGTCACTTTTCGTGCTGATTTTTTTATTGGTAAATCAAAACTTTTTTTTATAATTATATTAAAATAAATAAATAAATAATAATAATTTTAAAAAATAATTTAAAAAGTTTTATTTAATTCAGTGTTTGTACCGTAAGTTAAAAGAAATGTGTTGAAGTGGGAGTAAGTGGAGGTTAAGCCCCGCCTCTACATGTGGAAACGGTTTTAAACATTAGCGCTGAACTCAAGAGCTCAGTGAGAGGAGCAGCAAGTGCACGGCTTCAGCAGGAGGAGAACGGCGGTGTGCTTTCTGTAATAAACGACAGAGTGCGGACCTGATCGTTTCACAGCCGCGTGAGGAGAACTCAGAGTGAAGCAGGTGAAGATCTGGAGATGTTCTCCTCACATGTTGTAGGCCACATATATGGGGTCCAGCTGATCAGCCAGGAAGGAGTCTCTCAGGTGCATCCTCTGCTTCTCCCCGCGGGAGTTGATGGGGATGACGCCGGGGTCCACGATCACCACCACGCCAACGATCAGGTGATGCTCCTCCAGAACCACGTTGGTGATCAGAGGCACCAGGTCCAGCGCGTCCTGCTCTGAGCCGCACAGCTCTGACACCACCACCAGCAGGTTAGTCCAGGTGAACACAGCGCTGAGGGCAAACACCACCAGGTACAACACCGTCAGTACAACACCACACGGCTCTCTCACACACACACACACACACACACACACACACACCACACACACCACACACACATATAAACACACCACACACCACACACACATACACACACGCACACACACACACACCACACACACATATACACACACATACACATATACACACACATACACATATACACACACATACACATATACACACGTACACACGCACGTACACACACACATGTACACACACATGTACACACACATGTACACACACATGTACACACACATGTACACACACATGTACACACGTACGTACACACACACACACCCTCTACTGGCTGAGTCCTGCACCCTGACTGGTCAGATGAACTTGATTCATTCTCTATAACTCTATCTCCAGTGTTAGAGGTGTAAAGCTGTAATCTTCAGTGTTCACGCCAGTCACATGACAGGCTGCGTTCGTAACTTAGAGAGAGAGAGAGAGAGAGAGAGTAAAGAGAGACTGGAGAGTGTGTAGTTTTCTGGTGTTTAATAACCAGAGACACACAGCTGTGATGTGAGAGGAATATACACTGTGGGACAAGCAGTAACGGGAAACACTTAACACCTCTAACGCAACGTTCTCACATTACTCATTTACATATCAGGGCGTGGCAGAGTTTACTGACAGCTAGCATTATTTCAGCATTTGCTTGTGTTAGGGTTGGGGACGTCTCTCTGTCTCTGTCTCTCTCTCTGTGTCTCTCTGTGTCTCTCTCTCTCTCTGGGTCTCTGTCTCTCTCTCTCTGTCTCTCTCTCTCTCTCTCTCTCTCTCTCTCTCTGTGTCTCTCTCTCTCTCTCTCTGTGTCTCTCTGTGTCTCTCTCTCTCTGGGTCTCTGTCTCTCTCTCTCTCTGTGTCTCTCTGTGTCTCTCTCTCTGTCTCTGTGTCTCTCTCTCTGTCTCTCTCTCGCTCTCTGTGTCTCTGTCTCTCTGTGTGTGTCTCTCTCTGTGTGTGTGTCTCTCTCTCTCTCTCTCTCTGTGTGTGTGTCTCTCTCTCTGTCTCTGTGTCTCTCTCTCTCTGTCTCTCTCTCGCTCTCTGTGTCTCTGTCTCTCTGTGTGTGTCTCTCTCTGTGTGTGTGTGTCTCTCTCTCTCTCTCTCTGTGTGTGTCTCTCTCTCTCGGTGTCTCTCTCTCTCGGTGTCTCTCTCTCTCTCGGTGTCTCTCTCTCTCTCGGTGTCTCTCTCTCTCTCGGTGTCTCTCTCTCTCTCTCGGTGTCTCTCTCTCTCTCTCGGTGTCTCTCTCTCTCTCTC
>JAAGKR010013838.1:0-13049 GCA_011419295.1 Clarias macrocephalus
ACACAAGGGACTCCGACAAACCGAGTGATAGACTGACAGACAGCACACACCGGTGTGAGAGCGCTTTGTGCTGAGCTCCACGCGGTTTGGGTACACCTGTCTCTATGAACGTTTTCATTTGGAATCACTTCCCTCTTCTTCTACAAGGACTAAAAAAGGAAGCAAACTATTTTTCACTTTGGCTGTCATTGCTCCAAAGCAGCATTCGCTTCGAGTCATTCACTGCTGCGCTCGGTGAAGGGAGATTGTGTGTATTGAGTGCTCTAAACTGAGATGGGGACGGTGAGCGAACTTTGCGCTTCCAGCTTCCAGGCGTTCATGTGTCCCACTGTGTGCCCAGCTGCACCAGCAGGTCGGTCTGCTCTCAGCATGGCTATGTGTTTGTCTGTGATCCGTCAGTTTTGTCCGATGGTTACCTTAGATTCTGTTAATTATAAACATTTCACAGTGAGAAAATTATTAAATAGTCCATGGTGTTCTACACTTGGTTTTTCTTTTTCTGTAATGTTAAATTGTTAGATCTGCCTAGTGTTGTTACCGTGGTGATCGAGTCTCCCCAGATCCTGAAAGTATTTTGTGCGTGAGTGAGCGAGAGAAAATGTCCAACGTGCATAGGCATTATATTAAATCAGTGCTTTGAAAATATAGTGATATATTGAGCTGAGCTGAATTGAGCCAGCTCTAAGCTTGCAGAACAAACACAGCATTTTGGTGAACTGCTACCCTTTTAATTCCATGTATTTAGAGAGATTTTAAGTCAATTGTCAGAGAGTTGTCAGAGTTATGATTATGTGTGTATCTAGATTTGGTGTTTGGCTTAAATAGTATTCAGATTCTGTGTGATACACCAAAATCACCCTCTAAGGGAGCCTCTGGACTTAAAGATTTATATGAGGGAGACTCCTATGTGCTTATCATGGAAATGCATTATGGAAATTAGTGTCACCATCAGTGCTGCTAAGTCACTTATTTATTCAAAAAAAAAAATTCTCCATGTGGGTTTCTCTCGATTCGGGCTACTTTTCAAAAAAGTGTCAATATGTTGATTGATCTAGTTTTTTTTTGTGTGTATGTGTCTGTGTTTTGGGAGGAAGGTGTGTGTGTGTGGGGGGGGGGTCTGTTCCACATTGTTATGCCCAGGGTTCCCAGGATAGGTTCTGGATCCACTGTGTCTCTAATCAGGATTAGGTAATTACTGATTAATTGATGTTCTGTGTGACAGTAAGCAACTCCATCCGTTTCCTTAATACAGCATCTTCAAAAGCAAAAAAAATGTATCCACGCTCTGAAAAATTGTTTCTCCAGTGTGGTGATGGAGTATGTGTCAGAAGAGATGGATCTGCTCATTTTTGACTTGCACCATTGGTTCTGTTACCCTTTTTTTGTGTTCAATGTATTATTATTATTATTAATAATAATAATAATAATAATAATAATAATAATAATAATAATAATAATAATCAATATAATAATAGTATTTGTATAATTCTTTAACTTGAAAGTTTGGCCAATGTACATTAAGTGTCCCATTTTCTCTGAAGAGCTTAAACACAGACATACGAAATGGAAGTTGGCATTTTCAATACACTGACGCTCTTCAATGTTGCACTGACCTCCCAGGTATAATATTAGAAACATTGTTGTAACAGAATTTCCTGACCCACGGGTATCACTCTTATCCTTGTTATATTTCACTACAACTGTGATATGAATACTTTCAGAATATGTTATGTATTGGCTTCTACAGTATATGTAATAAGCTATTGCTTGTCATATGATCTTGTAAAAAAGAAATCCCTGTTTGGTCATAGTCTGTGTAAAGAGAGGAACCTTTTATTGCATTATTGCAAGTTTTCTTTCTCTCTTTTTTTTTTTTGCTTGGGTTCTGCTTACTGCTGCACTCATCTTAAGGAACTGGGAAGCTGTGTTTTACCAGTGCACACCAAGTCATATGATCCGTTCTTGTAAATAATGAGAAGGAGCAGCTTGTGACCTAGATAGATTTTGACAGAACAGCATTAACCAAGAAACATTATATATCTCAATGAACAATATATCATTGGTCAATCAAAAGAGATGATTAATGTTAATTGAACGTATTGATTAATAAAGAAATGATATATGGACTTTAACATTAATGGTTATAAAAGATCTGGTATAAAGGATCGCCTTACTTGCACCTATGAAAGAGCCATAGAGTAACAGCTTGGTCATAGTGAATTTAGAGTGGGGTACCCTTCTTTCAGGTTCTGCTTCTTTTGCTGTTATTTTCAATTGAAGGAACTAGGAATCAGTTGCCAGATTTTCTCTGAAGTTTTCAGTGACGTTCAAAGTAACCAGACATTTTCATATGGCTGCTATATTGGTCATCATAGAATTGAGTCAGCATTTGTAGGCGGCATTTTAAGATCATACTCATAGCAAATGAGGGCTGAATGATGCACATGGTAGCCACCTGCTCTGTGGGTCTCCATCTTTTTCTTTTGCATATCGTTTTCAGATAATACCTTGACATTGCGACTGTAAGGACTGGCTCAGAAAGATGTCTAAGATTTGAGATTTCAGTTTCACATGGTGGTGCATATCGTCTGGTGCTTGGTACTTCCAGGCTTCCTGAATATGTGACGCAAGCAACAGAAATGAGAAAAACAGAATGGTATAATGTGAGATACAAGCTACGATGTCCAGCAGCATGCAGGCCTGTTGCTTCTGAATTACAGCCAGCTTTTGTTTGTGAGAAAAAAACAACAATCCTTTTTTTTTTTTTTTTTACTTATTTCACTTTGCTCATATTGTACCTTGACCTCTAATCCTTGTTCTCCAAAATAGGTATAAAGCCTGAAGGGATAGAGAGCAAGACAGGAACAAATATTCACTAAGAAAAGAATATAAGAAACATGACAACAATAGAGAGCAGTAGAGCAGAAGTGTATTTGGAGGATGTAAGGGCCTATAGAGGTTACACTTTCTGTCTGTCTGTCTGTCTCTCTCTCTCTCTCTTACACACACACAGACACACACAAACACAGATTGTGATTCAGAGACAGTGGGCTTGAAGGCATTTAGAACCAGGAATTTATAATAATAATAATGATGAGTCTATAAAAGGTTGGATGGCAGTTATAATCATCTTGTTATTCCTGTGTGTGTGTGTGTGTGTGTGTGTGTGTGTGTGTGTGTGAGAGAGAGAGAGAGGTCTAATAAGATAGAAGTAGAAACATATTACAGTATGACTGACCTCCTAACGGTTGTGTGAAATTAAATGTGTGTGTATGTGCGACACCTACCTGCTCCTTTAGACCCTGCGACTGTTTATTATGCAGTATTCATTTAAATACGTACTGTTTCCTTTTGTAAACGCCAATTGCTTTTCATTTACCAGAACTTTCAGGTGCTTATGCAACATTTTCATATCCAGTATTTTAAACTGTGAATACCATTCATCATACACACAAAGAAGGATGTTGTGACTGTTCGGAGGGAACAGTTGGTGAATAAACTTGTCCTTGGGCTTGGTTTTGGATAGTGGAGGGGACACTGGGGGGGGGGGGGGGGTTTGGCCACATTGGCCTGTTTAAAGTCAAGCCACAGCATCTTAATCAAGCTACTGCATTACCTTTTCTTAAAAGTATGTTTCTGATCAGGTCATGAACTGATGGGCAGACATTCTCCTTCAGGATTTTCAGTTAGAGCACAGAATTCATGGTCTCATCAGTTACGACTATTTGTCCAGGTTCTCGGACCACCATGTTTGACTATTGGTATGATGTCCTTTTTATGAAATGCTATATTAGTTTTTATCTAACTTCAGTCTCATGAGTCCACAGAATATTTGGGCAAAAAGTATTAGAGATAATCAAGATTTTTTTTGCCAAGTGTGAGAAGAGACTTTTTTTTGGTCCGCAGTGGCTTTCACCTTGGACCTCTCCCATGGATGCCCAGTCTCCTCCTTAGTTTTTGAATGATGAACACTGACTTTACCTAAGGCAAGTGAGGCCTGAAGTTCTTTAGATGTTATTCTGGGTTCTTTTATCAGCTCCTGGATGAGTAATTTTGGTAAGCTGGCCACTCCTGGGAAGAATCACCACTGTTTCTAGTTTCTCCATTTGTGGATAATGGCTCTCACCGTGGTTTGCTGGAGTCCCAAAGGCTTGGCTTGGAGAAATGGCTTTATAACCCTTTCCGGACTGATAGGTGTCATTTACTTTTTTCTCATCTGTTTATGAATTTCTTTAGATCTCAGCATGATGTGTTGCTTTTTGAGAGCTTTTAGGATGCTTCACTTTATCAGACACGTTCTATTTAAGTGATTTCTTGATTTAACAGGTCTGGCAGTAATCAGGCCTGGGTGTTTTCACATAGGGTTGGCCGGTTTGGACAGCTTTTTTGTTTCTTTCTAAATGAAGTTTTTATTTAAAAACTGCATTTTGTATTTACTCAGGATTTTTTGTGTAGTATTACAATTTGTTTGATAACCTCAATCATTTAAGTCTGACAAACATGCAAAAAAGCTAATAATAATAGGAAGGCGCAAATACTTTTTCGTAGCACCTTATAGTTTTGCATGTTCTGTGGTAGCACTCTGGTTTAATTGTTGTCACTGTGGCCTCACACCTGAATCTCACTTCTGCTCTGTGTGGATGGAGTTTGCATGTTCTCCCTCTGCCCCCCCCCACAAACCCAAACCCCAATCATAGACATACAGTGTGGACATTTCCAAGCTGCCTGTAGTATATGATTGGATGTGAGCGCTTGTTCCCTGAGTTACCTGAGATCAGCTTCAGGCCCCCCATGACCCTACACAGGATAAAACGTATAGACAATGCATGTAGATGTAGATGCTCTCTTTATTCCCAGATGGGTCCAAGCTGTTTAAAATGTGCGGATTTGTTCACATAATTCAAAAATGCAAAATTCTTACCAGAGGAACATGTTTTCCATCTTTTCTCCAACCGTTTTTATTATTTTCTGGTTTATTTATGCAAGACGAAGTTACGAGTGTCGGTTTATAATTCAAAAGTCTGAACATTTCTTGCATCCAAGCACTTTCTGTTTTTACTTTCTGCTATGGGGAGTGAAGTTCTAGAGCATACTAATTGCACGCTACAGCACTGTCACGTCTTCCACTTCACTCCCACTCTCCTTGTTTTCCCTCTATGTACTATAAGTACATGGATCACTGCTTACTTACTAAGGCATGATTATAGTGTAAAATCTTGTACATTGGTTTTCATGTTCTGGTGACAAGAAGGATTATGTTTCATTTCTAGAGTACACAAACATGCTGAATACTAGTTGCATGCTAAGCCGTACCAAGTCATGATTAATAAGTGCATGTTGACTGCTCTTTAAGCTTGGCACTAGTGGTATTGTGCAACCCAAAGGCAAAACCTTCACCATGGTGATCAGCTTAATAAATGTTTGTTGCTTAAAGATATCTAGCTGTGAATAGTACATATTAATACTAGCAGATCATTTGAATGAATTAAAGAGGAAATAGTATATGAGAAAACACATATGACTAAGGGGACACGTTGTTAGACAGTAAGCCACAGTATTCTTGCTGCTGGCTAGTCATTATGGATCTCCTGTGATGTCTGTGTGGTGGCCTGCTGAGCAGCATGTCCATCTGACGGAGTTACATTCTGTAAGAAGAAAAAGTAAATGCCAAATCGCACCATCACATTTGGCTTTATATTTCAGATCTTTTTTCGCCCCTGATTTCTCTTCTGTTTCTGTGATGCTGACCTTTTCTAGTCTTACTTTTCTAAGGAACCTGGTCAATGCTTTCTCCAAAATTAAAATTGTTCCAATTCAGGACTGGGTGGATTCCTACCTGTGCCAAACCACTTTGTTCCCCTGATTTCCAACTCACTTGTTTTTGGTTCAGTTGGCAATGGATTGGCACCCTGTCAAGGGTCTACCCCACCTCATGCCCTAAGTCTCCTGGGTTAGATACAGAATGAATTGGTATAGATGATGAGTGAATAGAAAAATGTCTCACTGAATTCAATGCATGATTACCTTCAGTTTTTCACATACACACATAAAACCTGCCATCCCACAATGTTAAAGCCTACAATCCAAGATTTTCTTTTAAAAGCTGCTGTCTTGCAATAGTTTTATAGAGGACAAGCTGCCATAAGTCTTAGATCTCTCTAAAATGTGTCTGTTAATGTTTCAGCTGGAATTCCACTCAGATCATGTATTCTGGCAGGCCTGAAATCTCTTTTGTTTCTAACAAGCTGTTTCAGTGTCTGTAGCATTAGAATAAATATCCCCCACCCCTTTGAGGAAGTGTACTTTTCTACATAGTCAGAATGCAGGAAATGGGACTTCCCTCTAATGTATGCAGTAGGAAGGTCTATGTCATTTTTATTATTATTTTTTTTTAATCCATAATTGAAGTCATCTTGGGAGAAAATCTAATTTGCTGGTTTAAGAAACGGAAAATATAAATAGGATAAAAAAGGAAAAGAAATGTTTTCCTTTCACTTTTTTTGTGCACACTAGAGACCGCCTATAATTGGTCCCCTATTATGGGGCCAGATTTGTTTAAACATTTTAAGGCAATCAGGTTTAATGTTATATCAGCTGAGCATTTGTTTACAATGGATAGTACAGAATATACTGTATGTACTGTATACTGACCTCAGGTTAACTGAATAGCTTGAAGTACTTTTGCTCCCTCTTTATTTATCCTACCCACTTGCACCTAGGTGAAGGATTCACACCAGACTACCATTTCATCTTATCCTATCTCTTCTTTGATTTTTCTTATACATACCCCAGTCTCTCTGTCATTCCCAATTGCATATTGGCTGTTTTCTTGTGACGATGATGGTAGGAACACTGATATTAAAATACGAAATAGTTGGTCAGGATTGGTGCTCACACCTGCCAGAGTAGTCAGCAATAAGCTCATGAACACACACAGCCTCTGGGGCTGTTTCTGCCTCATGCTCTTTCCAAAACTGCAGGGGAGGCTGTCAGCATTGTGGTACTGCTTTGGATGCTGTGTAATTTGTTATTAACGAGAGTGTTTGTTTTCTTTCCCCCTCTTGTATCAAACAGTCCCAAACTTTGGTGCACCCCAAACTCTGTTGATCAAAAATGGCAGATGTTTCTCATGCCACAAGGGTTCAAGGGAGTACAAAGCCATCACCGCTGTATTGTTCATGCATTATTGCAATGCAGTCAGATTCTCAGTGATGTGCAGACAAAGTTGATGCAGTCTGTCATACGATTCTTAGGCCCCAGTTAATCTTCTTTTTTTATTTTTTTTTATTACATCTCATATATCCCTGGTTACCTTCCTTAGTCTCATCCATTCTTTCTTTTATTTTTCCATTCTTGTGTGTTCGTGGTAGTGCACTTCAGTAGGCTGCTTCAGTATTGTTTCTGTATGTTCACATGATCGAAATGAAGATGAATCATTTCATGGGTTTGAATAGAATATTTCCATGAAAAAAAAATGAAATCACCCTTTTTTTTTTTCATCTCTTTACAAAGTTCTCAAAAAGATTAGCAATGATAATCAACTGTACTTGCTTAAATAGAATGGTTTAATAGAGTTTATATTTCTTCTCATTTTAATTGATACACTTTTGGTAAGTGGATATGTTGTACAGTATGACAGATGAACAGTGGAAATGATTATAAGAATTGCCTTAACATAATATAAGCATTTATGTACTATAGTACTGTAGTTTAACAATGTAGGGGTCTTTTCCTTAAAGACCCCTACTCTAGTTTCAGAGGGAAGTGAAAAATGCTTATCACGACTAACCCATAACATCTGTTTGGGGTTTTCACCTTATGTGCCTTCTTCCTTGCAGTACAGCATGAAAGCAAACTAGCTGGTGATTTACAATAATCCGCATTATCGTAAATAGGTTTTTTTTTTTTTTTTTGTATTGTTCAACTAATTCACCATCCTCCGGTAACGATGAAATGCTGACACATATAAACATGACATGTTTTCACACAGTTTCCATCACAATTTCACAGCTTTCTATATAACGCAAGTCCTTGTGCTTTGTGGACAATGTGGGAATGAAGTGATGGACCAAATAAACTTCAATTGAAAGATACGTACATGGATCTTTGAAATCATGGCAGCAATCTTTTCTCGGCTATGTTTTCTTTTTTCTATGGCTTGTATGGTCTCACGATTTCTTATTCACCCCGGAGGCCACTCTGGCCTCTCTTTCCTCCCACATTTTATCATGATTTCTACATTGAGTGTTTTTTTTTTGTTTTTTTTTTGGTAAGCAGAAAGTAGAGAGCAGGAGCAATAGTGTTAGTATGATGCTGGCAAACGTAACCACAAAGGTATCTCAAGTCCTAATTAGTTTTTTCCTGCATATCCTTGTGCATTATACGGCCTATGAAATGTAAATATATAGCCTAAAATATAAATATATAGCATGATCTTTGTTTGTTACCTAGTTCTAATATTTGTTTACAAAAAGTGCTCTTAAAGAAAAAAAAAATTAATCTGAGTGTCAATGTAATTCGTTTTTTTTTCTCCACCTCCACTCTGTGAATCTTTAGCACTGTAGGTTTATGAAACATGGCTCCTCTACCAAAGCCTGTACATTGAGTATGGGATTTGAGCAAGAACAATGTGTCTTGGGCTTACTGTAGATTGCCGGTTTGATGGGTATGCAGGTATTATTATTATTATTTATTTATTTTATTTTATTTTTTTATTGTAAAAGCTTAGAATTTTACCTTCCACACAGCAGGTGGGTCTATTTCTCAATCACCATAGTTACCGTAGCCATTTAATAGAGTCTCCACCTCAGACGCCTACTCCCACACATTTTATTACATTTTAAATCCTCTCTGAATATTGTGCTGGGACTATGTCATCAATCATGCATCTGCATATCTTCACATGGAAATCTTTTCTCCCCAGCAAAAACCGGTCAATTTGTAAGCAATTAACTAATACAGACAATGCCTCTACAATGCTCCTACTGTACTTAACTGCTGTCACTTAATGGAAGCAGCCCATAATAACAGGAGAGCACGGCCACGCTGATACATAAAGGTGTTTCCAAGGTTATACATTTACATGCAGTAGTGCTCGGAGTATCTTGAATTTCTTTAAATCTTCACAAGTCAGTGTTGTAATGCTTTGTATACGAGACCTTGAGCATCATATTACTGTACAGTTGAAATATCTCATGCTACTGATGTTTTCATTTGTAAGATATAAACAGTCATGGTCGTATTTATTGTATCACATTTTCCCCCTTAAAATCTTTGCTGATAACATTAAACGGGTGCTGTTTAAAGGAATTCATGTTATAGCATAATCAGGACAAGAACAGTAAAGTTTTATGAATTTTGCAGTTTGAATACAATGTGCAGTAAGTAAGTAAGGATATTTAAATGAATGCAGATTTGCTTCTCATTCACAGGCATATGCCTGTTTAGCCACAGGACACTGAAACAGAAAGGCCAGTGTATTGGGCGCGCACACACACAGAGTGACACAGAGTGAGACAGAGTGAGAGAGTGTTTCTCTGTGGCAAAAAGGCTTCCTGAGACACTTGTGTGTTTTTATTTACTTATTTATCATATTAAATGTATATCGCTTACTGACACAAAACAGTGTGATATACTGTATTGAAACTTGTTTTTTTCCCCCCTTTTATTTTAGTGTTTCTTCCACAATGAAAATGTTGCTCTGTATTAAGGCCTCTAATTCTGATAGTTATTACTTATCGACTGCCTTAATTGTGGCAGGTCTGTTGTTTATATCACATCTTTGAAGTGAACGTCTGGAGAGAGTGCGTCATCTACTTACCCAGCACCAGAGAACCACATATTCGCGCAGATAAATCGGACAGTCCCTGTAGACAGAAAAATGTGTCGTAAACAGGTTTGAAGTGGCGGAAAGATTGTTAGAAAAAAATGTGCTCTGAAAAGGAATCGAAAGAGACTCAAATGTCATTTTATTATTCAGTGGAATTTGGTCCAATGTAGCTCACGTTGTATTAATGTCTGGAATCAACACTCTGACAAACCCTGCTCAGATACTGTACTTGTGCTGCTGAAACTAGAGGTAAAGGAAGAAAGGACGTTAAAGTTTCTATTCTGAGTTAATGGGCTGTAGCTGAGTCCTTTTTTTTTTTTTTTTCCTGTGCTTCAGAGGAAGTTAGCCGAGGTTCATGCTCTTTCTGGCTCCTGTTTTTTTTTATTATTTTTTTTTTTTATAGGGCTCAAGACAAGCCGCCGTCATTTAGCTTTCTTTCTAAAGGTTTGAGGTAGTATAAAGTATGGTGTGAATTAAAAAAATAATCTAAGAGTGTAGCTTAGTCTAAAAGTTTGCATATCACCTGGACATCATTTGTTATATTTGTTATAGCGAGCACTTGTAACTGGCAGAAGCAGGGTTTAACATTACAAAATGATTTCACTGATTAGAAGTGATGAGCAACGCAGCTGTCTCCTTCCTCCTCTTATGTAGAGCTATCTGTCACATAAAGGCCATGGACTTGACTTTGTTAGAACTGCTTTACTAACAGAATGTGTTGAAGTGAGCCAAATTCATTACAATTTTGAGATGTTTACCTCATTGTCCTTGACTGAAAATGTGCCTCTTTGTCAGTTTGTCAATGTCACTTGCTGTAGTTCTGGTGCTTTGAATGCCAGAATATTTTGATGGAGTCAGAGCTGGTTTCCATTAATCCTAAGAGGGATGTCCTTAGTATCAAATGCATAACATGTGCCGTAAACACATACATTTTATAGTTTCACCAATGACCCAAACCACCAGCCTCAAGACAAGCCTGGTGACCCAGTTACAGGGGGGGTATAAGGTTCTTCTCTCCTCAACTGACCCCGTACTATAGCATCTGTAGACTCAGTGAAGCTGCCTGCATTTTGTTCTCGGGAAAAGCTACTTTCTTGAATTACAGCTTGTTGTTAAGAAGGAAGTATTTACAGTTGATTTTGAAACCCAGCGACCACAAGAATCATCGAACTTGCGCATTTTTTGTGTTTTGGGGGACAATATGCTACTGGTCCCAGTTGTTGTAGGCAGATATGTTGTAGCATTCCTATGCACAGCACTAGCATTGTAAACCACATGAGGCAAAATGGTGGCTGTTTTTTTTTTTTTTTTGGCTCTGCTGTCACACGCAGGATCTCTAAAGAGGCAAAAGTATGATAATTTTGTCACTGTACAAACATTTATGGATGTCACTGTATAAACATATAGATGAATTTGTTGCTACACTTCCATTAAAGAAAGAAAAACCCACAGTATTCACTGAACTAATTTAAAACTCACGATAGGAATACTAAGTAATAAATAATGAAAGTGACCTGGATCAAGATGATGGAAAGATGGGCCCTTAACCTCATATTTTGTTTTACAACCTTTTGAGGCAATTGATGCAATTAAGTGATTTCTGTTGCTCTCAATGAGACTTCTGCACTTGTCAACAGGTAGTTTACAAACTGTTCCATCTGTTTCAGGTTCGAAGGTTGAATTTCCTGCATGTTTCAACACTTTCCACAGAACTCACATAAAGCTTCTTCACATAGTCTAATGTTTTATTCTTAGCCATTCTGGTGGGAGATGTGTTTAGGTTATCCTGTTGGAGGACCATGATCTGCGACTGAGCCCGAGCTTCAGGAGTGTTTACATTTTTTCAGGAGGTTTCTTGCCCTGATAGTCTTGAGATTTCATTGTATCCTGCACAAATTCAAGACACCCCGTTCCAGATGGAGTAACGCAGTTCCTGAACATAAAGAGCATCCTTTGTGTTTTAACAGTATTTACAGTGTTCTTTTTCTTTAACATTATGCGTTATGGAAAATTCTGCTTGGAGGTGATTTTACAACCTGTACCGTTAACCGTTAATCTACAATTTTCTTTATGATCTTCTCAGACAACTCTTCTACTTTGCTTTCTCTGGTCCAGGTTCAGTGTGGTACACACCATGATACCAAACAACAGCATGAATAATTTTTATCATTTTAATAGGCTGAGTAACTCTTTGCAAGGCTGAAGACACATGTGATGATAATTAGTTTAACATGTCACAATGGTTAAATTATTTCCAGTCTTTTCTAGAGGTACCAACTAATTCGTACAGGCCATTTTTATTATTTTTTTTCTCTTTTTTTTTTTTTTTTGGTGATTCACGATTCAAAGGCAAGGTCTGATTTTCATTAGTCAATGTCAATTCAATTATTATCTACTTATCTGTCTATTATCTACTCTATAATATGTCTAATTATTATATACATATATATTATATTTTTTCAGTATATAGTTTCAGTAATTTCAGTGACCATTGTGGCTTTTCTCTTCTTTAATGGAAGGCTACCAACAAACTAATTGTATGTTCCAATGTTCAATTTGTTTATGTAATAATATGTATTTAGCACTTACTGTAAAAGATCCACTCAATTCATGAAAGTGTTATTTAAATTAAAAATCTTGAGAGTTAATAGGCTTATAATGAAAGGCTTAAAAGAAAAGATCATTTATCCACAGTGACTGTGCCTGTCTTTTGAATGTTGCCTTCAGTCTGTGTGTGCAGGGAGTTTGCATGTTATTCTCATGATTTGTGAGTTTCCTCTGGATTTTCTGGTTTCACTCCAAAGAAATGTTGTAGGCTATAGGATTGTTGTTTCCAAATTGCGTGTGGCACATGACTGGGTCTCTCTCTCTCTCTCTCTCGCTCTCTCTCTCTCTCTCTCTCTCTCTCTCTCTATATATATATATATATATATATATATATATATATATATATATATATATATATATATATATTGTGTGTGTGTGTGTGAGTGTGTGTGTGTGTGTGTGTGTGTGTGTGTGTGTGCATGTGCCTGTATCCTGTGATGGGTTGGGACCCCATCCATTCATGGGTGTCTGAGATATTTTCATGAACAGGAGAACTATTTAAATTAAACATCAATATTTATTACTAGTATGGTTGTTCAGAAGATGCAAGAGCGTGTTTATGTGTGTGTGTGTGTGTGTGTCTGTGTTGGGGTGTGTGTGGGTGTGTGGGTCA